>JAWRVZ010000674.1:30000-106676 GCA_037043235.1 Rhodeus uyekii
ACAGTGGTTGTCTTAAAACCTCCTCTTTAGTAAAAATCGTACAAACAACATGCTTATTAAAATCTCCCCATGCTTTTAACACTTCTTTATAGTATTCCGGAATTTCTTTCATCATATTTTCTTTTAATTTCATCCATAATACAGCATCTCCTATTTGACCACTTTGGTTTAAAAAATATTCCATTACATCTTTCCATGCAAATTTTCCATCTTTCCAGTATTTTTTAATGATTTTTATTCTTATGCCTTTCATTCTTATTAATGGATCTAACAGACCCAGCCCTCCTTCTTCCACTTTTCCAATTATTGTATCATAAGCAATTTTCGATGGTTTGCCTTCCCATAAAAAATTAGTTATTAAATATTTGACTTTTCTATACACACATAATGGCATACTCACAGACCCCAAGACATACCACATTTTTGATAAAAACAAAGAATTTAAGACCAACACTTTCCCTTTTAAAAACAAATTCCTTAACTTCCAAAAATGCAGTCTCGTGGTTTTTTTCGTTGTTAACCTTTGCTCCCGTTCCTCTACAATATTTATCTAATACTTCCATTGCTTTCTCTATGCTTTTAATATCTTTAACTACCAATGTTGTATCGTCAGCATATTGGTATATTTTATGCTCTGTTTCTTTTATCAAGATTCCTTTTATATTTTGTTCCATTTCCATTGCCAGTCCTAGAGTTTCAGCCACTACAGTAAATAGCAATGCCGACATAGGACAGCCTTGTCTAATTGACCTTGTTATTTTGAAATCCTCAGTTAAATACCCATTCACTTTTACACAACTTGTAATGTCTGTATATATACATTTTATCCATTTTATGAAGTTTTCACCAAATCCAAACTTTTTCATAACATTCATCAAATATTTATGTTCAACTCTATCAAACGCTTTTTCCATATCCACGCTTATTATATACCCCGTTTCTTTTTTATGTCTCATGTACCATATTAAGTCCCTGATACTATTGATAATATCAGTGATATCTCGATTTAGAACTGCATATGCTTGGTTTGTGGTTATAATATTTGGTACTACTTGTTTCATTCTATTAGCTAACACTTTGGTCAATATTTTATAATCTGTGTTCAGCATGCTAAGTGGTCTGTAATTTTTTAAATCTCCTTTGTCTCCTTTTTTCTTATATATTATTTTAACTACTCCTTTCTTCATGCTTTGCGTTAATTCGCCCTTCTTAAAAACATCAACATATATTTCATTTAAAATTGGACATAACACATTTTTAAAAACTTTAAAAAATTCAGCTGGTAATCCATCTATTCCTGGACTTTTATTATTTCTTAACTGATCAATTGAGGTTTCTATTTCTATCTCTGTAATATTAGTCTCACACATGTCTCTATCTTTCTTATTTACTTTACATTTGATTTTCTCTAATAAAAATTTCTCATCCTCTTCAATTACCCCATTTTCTGTAAATAAATCTTTGTAAAATATTTTAATTTCCTTTAAAATTCCTTCTGTATCTTTTACTACATTCCCATCTTGTGTATTTATGCTTGCAATTATATCCGCTTTCTGTCTGGTTTTCTCCAAATCATAGAAATATTTAGTACTTCTTTCTCCTTCTATTATATCTTTAGCTCTGCTTCTTATTATTGCTCCCTTGCATTTTTCTTCCTCTATTTCCTTCATTTTTCCTTGCAGTTCTATTATTAGTTCTAGGTTTTTCTCTCCCACATTTACTTTTCTCATTTCTTCCTCCCATTCTTTTTTTACTTTATTTTCAGTCCATCTTTTTGCTCTTTGTATCTTTTTGGAAAAGTTGATAGAAAACTTCTTAATTGTATTTTTCAGACAATCCCACCAAAAACCTTTTTCATTTTCGTACATCTCATCATTTACACTATTTATTATTAAACTTTCTATTTCTGTTCTATACTGCTCTATTTTTAAAAGTTCTGTATTTAACATCCACATTCCTTGTCCTTTAGTAACCTCGTTAAAATCGACCGTTATCCATAAAAAGTCATGATCACTTTCACTATAATTTTTGTAAATTGCTTTTGAAACATAATGTAGATCTTCTCTCTTACAAACAAATAGATCTATTCTGCTCTGTTTTAAATCCCCGCCAACTATTTGCCTTCTTGAATAATTTCTTTTAAAACCATTTTTCTCTCTCCACACATCCACCATGTCGTATTTCCTCATTATATTATGTAATTCTTCTCTCCCTCTGTCAGCTCTAAAAATCATTGAATCGTCAATGTCAATTCTCTGTAATGCTGTATTAAAATCACCCATCAAAAAAGTGTTTTCTGGGTTTTCCATTAAAACATTGAGGCTTTTATAAAATTCAAATTTGTCTTTTTCCTCATTTGGAGCATGAATGTTGCACACTTTTATTTCTCTACCTTTATATGAGATTTTAACTATAATAATTCTACCATTTGTGTCCTTATGTTCTATATGACTTTCCTCAAAGATTCCTCTTCTAATTAATATCGCTACACCTCTCTTCCTACTTAAATCACAATTCAAATGAATTTCTCCATCCCATAGTTTTCTTATTTCCTCACTTATTTTATCATCCCAAAAAGTTTCTTGTAAGCATAAAATATCGCATTTTTGCGTCAAGTAAATCACTTTCTCAAGTTTCTGTTGTTTTGTTAAACCTCTTGCATTCAGTGATACAATACATACAGAACTCATAAGTACTAGCGTAAAAAATATCCAAAAACAATCCATTGCTCTATTTCAAATGTTCTCTTCTCTTCTTCATTCTTTCCCTTAGTTCTTCTCTTCTTATCTTTTTCATGGCCTGTTCAATGTTTATGCTTCCGTCTTTTAGTCTTGGTTTCACAGCTCTGTGTAAAATATCTTTTTCTTTGCTTTCCCTTTCAACAGTTTTCCAACCCATGTCAGCCTCTCTTACCTCACTCGATCCTTTTGCTGCATATTCTTGATTTTCAGTTGAGTATTCCTTTATTGAATCATTGTCCTCTATATCAGGTATTTTCTCTGTATCCATTCCTTGTTCTTCTCGCTTGCTCATCTCTACATCCTCTTCATGGATATCTTCCTCCAGTATATCCTTCTTCGTTAGATCTTCTTCCTCTATGTTTGGTCTTTTCTCTCTGTCCATTCCACATTGTTCTCCCCTACTTATCTCTTCAACCTCTTCGGTGTTGTCCTCTCCCTGTTGATTGCCATTTTGTTTGTCTTCAGGTCTTTCCTTCTGTCTCTCTCTTTCATTAGGTCTTTCCATCTCAGTGTCTCCTTTCTCTTCCTGTATCTCCATTTCTTCTTCTTCACACCTGCATTTTATAAATGTCCTGTCGCAGCCTTGGCACCGCGGTAATATTTCGACTTACTAAGTCAATATTTCGAGATACTAAGTCAATATTTCGAGATACTAAGTCAATATTTCGACTTACTAAGTCAATATTTCGACATACTAAGTCAATATTTCGACTTACTAAGTCAATATTTCGAGATACTAAGTCAATATTTCGAGATACTAAGTCAATATTTCGAGATACTAAGTCAATATTTCGACTTACTAAGTCAATATTTCGACTTACTAAGTCAATATTTCGACTTAAAAAAATATTTTTTTTTCTCAACGTGGCGGAAACGGGCTTCCATAAAAATGGATGGCGATCATATCACGTTCAACTTTTAAGCAAATCAGCCCATTTCAAATGAACAAAATACAATCCGCATGACGCTAAACGCTATAACAGTGACAAGAAGTAATTGACGGCACTATGACGGCTTTGACAAATGTGATGTTACATGTGCAGCTCCATGGTTGTGAAATGTTTCTCCGTCTGCATCAAGCTCAGCCGATGCCCCGCCCCTGCGAGTCATATCCCCCACTGTGATTGGTTGGTTTGTTCAAATTGCACAAAAAAAGGAACCTTCTGCACCCAGCGCAGTAAATAGCTATTCATTCAAAACTCGTGGGCCGCACTAACATTAATCTTTCATATTGTCCTGCGGGCAACAAAATATTGTTTCGCCGGCTGTACGTTTGAGACCCCTGATCTAAATGGAGCATCTGTCATCCAAACTCGGCATTAAATAATTTATGCTCTTTTCCTCACAAACTTTTTATATCTACTAAAATTAAACAACTCCATTTCAACATTTTTCGTAGATATTACCCGTGCAATTTATTGCCATTGAAATCAGCAACAATTGTGTGCCAAGCTTGAATTTGATGATGACTCAATGTGTTTCCTGCAGCCTATTCTCTCACTTGTCACACAGGAAATGCTCTCTTCCAGGATCAGCCTGCAACTGAGCAAAGGCAGGAAATGCCAATCTTCTTGCACATTCATCCCTGACAATGACGCAGATTGACATTTGATTGATGAAGGTTTAAAAAAACGTCAAGAATTGCTCAAGAAATACAAAACAGAGAAGTGAATGATCAGAGTGGGTTCTTATCTTGCCTCACAAGTTGGCAACAAACGCGTATAACTTCTTTAATCCCCATAGTGGTAGTACTTTTGATTCTTGCATTTATTTTTTGTTTTATTATTCCATTTATCAAGCCTGTGCTTAATTGTACTAATATTGTATCTTCCCAAAATGCTTTGACGAACTGTTAAGGAGTTAATGAGTAAATCATAATTGAGACTATGGTGTGGCAATTTTATTGACAAAAGGGCCAATGTAAGATTTGAGAGTTCATGTATTAGAACTGAAAATGCATAAAAGGGTTTCTGTGTTCTTTAAAAGTCCCATGACATTAGATATCAACCTATGTATATGGACCGCTAGGTGAACATAGGATGAATCTCCACTTCTATGGTAAAGGCACAGGAGAGTCAGTAGGCTCCTCAGATATCTGTGGTAAATCTTGGTCCACTGATCATATAAAGACTGGCTATTGCATGTATAGGACTCCTATAGGATGTTATCATGTTATCATTCCTATATGATGTTATCAATATTCTCTCATTGGGTGTCCCCTACACATTTCTCTATAGATATATTCAAACAGACAAAGAATAAAGTTGAGAGAGATAACTTCTCTACCTTTCTCCCTCAGCACTGAGTACTTATTCAACCGTTAATAAAAAGAGGACTGGAATGAGGCATGCCGGAAATTAATCTAACACACTCAAAAAGCAATAATGTGGATTTTTTAATCATATAAAAAGTCACCAGTCAGGTTTATTTTTAGTATGTAAAAAGTATGTACCATCTTAACGCACCATTTGTGAATATACCTGTATCTCTTCTGAAGTTCACAAGAAAGTTTTCTTGATGTGCCAGTAAGTCATAATTCCATTAAGACAAAGCAACTGAATGTGACAATTCACCTGAAATATTTATTTAAAAACATGTGCCACATCTTATCCATCCCAGACACGATACCAGCAGCACAATCTTATAGTGTAAAATCAACTTTATACTAACATAGTATTTGATATTATTTTACCTTCATTGAAACATTTCTCTTTACCATCTATTTTGATATAAATATATATTACATTCATTCATTTAGCAGACGCTTTTATCCAAAGCGACTTACAACTTGAGGAATTCAGAAAGCGATCTGTCCAGAAGATACAAAAGTACACAGTGCTTACAATACAAAGTTTCGAACATTACATACAAAACTAGTACAAGCATGGGGAATAGAGGGAGCAAGAGAATACATTTTTTTTTGTGTGTGTGTGTCATGTTAGGTCCATGTTGTGTTTTCAGTAGTCTTGTAAACCTTGAGAAGGAATCTGCATTCTGGATGAGGGCAGGGAGATTGTTCCACCAGCAAGGAGCGGTGAATAAAAATGTTCTTGAGAGTGATTTTTTGCCTCTCTCTGATGGAACCGCGTCGCTCATTGATCAATCAAAGGTTTCTGGTAGGTGTGTAGATTTGTAACAGTGAATGGAAGTATGAAGGTGCTGAGCTTGTGTAAGTTCTGTATGCAAGAGTCAGTGCTTTGAATTTAATGCGTGGTTGAAGACCAGACGAGCTGTGGCGTTCTGGACACTAGCAGGAAATCTGACCAAAAGAGCAGTGCAATAATCAAGCCTGGAAATGACCATGGCCTGCACCAGAAGTTGTGTAGCTTGCTCCTCACTGAGCGGTCTGATCCTCCGGATGTTGCGTTAGTGCAAATCTGCATAATTGAGCCGTCTTAGCGATGCATTCTTTGAAGGTCAGCTGGTCCTCAAAGATCACTTCAAGAGTTCTGGCAGACCTTGAAGGGGTAATCGTGGTGGCGCCGATCTGTACGGTGAAATCATACTGTAGTGTTGGATCGGTGGGAAAGACTAGAAGCTCCATCTTTGCCAGGTTGAATTGCAGATGATGCTCTTTCATCCATGCCGAGATGTCCGCTAGCCAGCTTGTGATTCTCGCAGCCACCGTGGGATCATCTGGTTGAAACGGCAGGTAGAACTGTGTGTCATTGGCGTAGTGGTGATAGGAGAATCTGTGTGTCTCTACGATGGGACCCAGTGATGTGGTGTACGTGGAGAAGAGAAGTGGTCCAAGTGGTCCTGTGGAACACCGGTGACCAGTTGACATTCTTCGGAGACCTCCCCCGGTGCATGCAACCCTGAAGGACCCATCCGTGAGATAGGGTTCAAACCACTGAAGAGGATGCCTAGTGACGAGAGGGTAGATAGAAGGATATGATGATTAACAGTGTCAAAGGCAGCAGATAGATCTAAAAGAATGAGAAGTCACCTTCACCTTCTTGAAGACTGGTTGATCAACCAGACTGGTTTATGTCCAACTGGCCATTCTGAGAGAGACAAGAAGATACCTGGTTAAAAATAACACGTTCAAGAGTTTTTGATATGAACTGTAGGAGAGAGCCAGGTCTGTAATTATCAATGAGTGATGTGTTTAATGTGGGTTTTTCGAGCAGTGGGCTTACCCGAGCCTGCTTGAATGCGGTAGGGAAGGTTCCCGTGTGAAAAAAGGTTTCTGGTTACATCAGAGGTTGGTCTATTTTCATGTGTGTGTGGAGCTGAGAACTGACTGCTGATAGTTGCAGTTTTAATAATAAAGAAATGGGCAAAATCATTGTCCCCCTCCACCCTCTACCTCTTTAACTGCCAGAGGAGAGAGCTGAATGTTTTGAAAAGTGCATGCATGTAGAAGCGCTATTAATCTTGGTGAGGAAATGCAAATATTTAGCAGTATGGACATCAGTAGAAAAGGTAGAGAGCAGAGATTTATACAAACTCAGGTTAGACGGGTCCTTTGAATTGTGCCATTCTCTCTCAGTTGCCCTTAACTTGGTTCACGAAGAACATCCGTTAGCCAGGGGTTAGAACAGGGGTGGGCAAACTATTTGTCTCGCGGGCCACATTGGTTTCTTAAAATTTACAGAGGGGCCGGGGTGAGCGCGGTTCGCGATTGTTGACAGGGAAGAGGTATGCCGGCAAATCCAGAGCTAAAAACAGAGCTACAGAGCGACATCTAAGTGTCATGTACATTTTATTCTAAGGTACATTATATATTTTTATTTCCTATAATATACATTATATTTCCTCTACCTATATTTCCTTAAAATAACAACATAACGTTGACAGCATACAACTTCTTTTCAGAAGGTCGTACCTGTGCATTTACTTATAATAAATCCTAGAAAACCTGTATAAAGTATAGTTTGGTCTTAAATCACTCGACTGGGACATGTGAAATTACAACAAAACAATATTAATACAATTTAAACGACAGAAAAACCATAATATGCAATGTGACTTATTCGTGCCTCAGCTCTAAATTGACAATCACAGGCATCCAATCACAACTGACCTCTGGAAAAAAGGGAACTAACCAATGACATTTGATTTTACTATTACAAGAGCAAGCCCCGCCCTACGACTGACAAAAAAAAATGCTCGCGCGAGCAAAAACAGCAGTCGAGAGCGGGCGAATGTTCGCGCGCACACAGATTAGATGTCACGCGCGAGTGATTAAAATGAGCTCGCGGGTACCCGTATTTACGCGTGTAGCTCTGTTTTCCGCTCGCGGAAGGGGATGGGGGTGTAGAGGGGTTTGCGACACACGCCTACTCTCCACCACACTTTCAGCGCCACTGCCGCTTGCAGCCGCCACAGAGTGACATTATAGGGAAATGTAAAATGAAGGAGGTTTAATACAGGTTCGGCGGGCCGGATTAAAAAGCCCAACGGGCCAGATATGGCCCGCGGGCCGTAGTTTGCCCACCCCTGGGTTAGAAGGAGTAGCATGCGGTGACCTGGAAGAGAGCAGACAGATATTGTCTAGACAAGACGTTAGAGTGGAAAATAAAGGGTCTGTTGCAGTATTCACTAGGGATGTGCCTTTCGACTAATTTGTTAGTCGTTTAAACGAAAATTTTGTAACCGACTAGTCGACTAGTCTAAAAGTAATGCCGCTAGAAATAATGGGTCACATTTCCACGGCGCGCTTTTCATTCTGGAGTCTCAAAACTGCAGCTTTATGTAGCGAGAGGCGTGTGTGTCGGTTTCCATGGTGAAACCCGTGACAATGAGTTAAATCAGTGCTTCTCAATTATTTTCTGTCACGCCCCCCCTCGGAAGAGGTAAACATTTCGCGCGCCCCCCCCTCCCCCCATTTTGGAACGTTCGCCTTATGGTTTCCATGGCAACGCGTCATGCTTGTCACGTGACATACCGCAGTCACAAAAAGCGCTGTATAATAGTGTATAATACATTTATTTAGTTTTTCTTTTTTATTCAAAATAGTCACCAACTTGTTGGCTCAACTTGTTGAAACCTAACAGAAACCTTATGTGGTTGAAAACACTGAATTGTTGTGATAAATGACAAGCTCTGAGCGCGTCTTTTTTGGATCAGTGCCAGATATCGCGTGAAAACACAGGTGAATTTAGTGGTTGATCACGTGACACATATGAACACCGGTGTGATCGTACACGTCAAAGGATGAGGGGACTGTTATCTGAACTTCATATATGCTGCTCTTGTTCAGTGCAAGAAAACCTACTCCCTGGCAAAAAAAACATGTACTCCAGGGTCACGTGCGCCCCCCCTGGCATCGCTCTCTGGGGGGTGCGCGCCCCACTATTTGAGAACCATTGAGTTAAATAAACAGGTAAAGAATAAAAAAGTATATATATCTTTCTTTAAGCTGAACGTGATCACAGTGACGGACAGTTGTAGCAAATGACGCGATGATCTGGCTTTTTCGGCTTGTCTCTCCAAACATTTTCGTGTCTATTATTAATATGGCTATGCTCGGATCCAGTGGAATCATTATATGTCAGTTTATAAAACACTTTTCTGTCTCCTACTTTAAAATACTCCCACACCTCGCACGTCTTTCAGTGGTCATTATTAAACCCGCCGTGACTGATATAAACAAAACGCATGGGAGATCTGCGGTAAAGATTTAGTTTCTGCTTGTTGTTTCCATGGCGACGCGTCATGCTTGTCACCTGACACACCGCAGCATCAAAAGCACTATGACAGATGTATCGCATTTATTAAGTTTTGCTTATTTATTCAAAATATTCACACACTTGTTTCAAATATGCGGAAGTGAATGCGTTTTGTCTTAAAAGCCTTTTATAATGATCACATCAGCTGATCTAAGACGGGCGCCGCAGTTCAGAGAATCGGCTCGAAATACATGACAGTAAGTGTCCGGTGAAGCGGGAGAAGAATATGAAGTTTATAGTAACCTATGTGTATCTGATATGAATAAAACACCTTGTCAGTTTATAATTTAATGGAACGTTATTTCCGCTTTTATAGACATCGGTGTGTATTTTTCGAACTATAAGTGTATTTTTTTGCCAGTACTTATTAGTATTTAAACGTCTGAAACCTAAAATAAAGATACTGGTTGAAAACTGAATAGCTGTGATATATGACAAACACCGAGCGCGTCCGTCGCGACCGCAGCCAACGCGCGAAAACACGTTTGAATTTAGCAATTGATCACAAGACGCACGGATCTTTCTAATCCCACGTGCGATCGCGCGCGTCAGAGGGTTACATGTAAGGTTAAAATGTCATTTGAACAATAAAATCTTATGGGATTTTTTTCTTGTGTAGTCGACTAGGTGTTTTCGTTGTCGACTAGTGGCATCCTGTTCCGTGTAGTCGACTACACTCGCACATCCCTAATCAATACCAGGCATCCCTTCACCATGGTTGGCCAAAAATGTCAACGCTACACGTGTGCGCTGATGATTTCTTGAGAATGTGTACACGATATGCAGTTGATCCATATCACGCATATAAGCGCTCAAAATTGTCTTGCCAGTTAGAACGTTATTTTAGTAGCACCTGTTACGAAATAATTGGTCTGTGCGAATAATATTAATACATGGGTGTGAGACAGAGACCATCTCAGAAGTATAGTAATACCTCGGTTTACGAGTTTAATTCGTTCCAAGAGCGAGCTCGTAAACCAAAATGCTCGTACACCAATTTCCCCCATAAGAACGCACTAAAAATCACTTGATTCGTTCCACACGACCATAAATGCCCATTTTAAATATTTTTTTAGTTTTAACCTATTAATTACATTTAAAATTATAACCATTAAGATCTCATATAAATACTAATTAAGTATTTTTAGAGTTTAACTGTCATTATTAACTATTTACTGTAACATGCACTTTACCTCTTCACTGCTGGCATGATCGAGACGAGAGGAGAGGGGAGGGGGGGGTTACTGCTTATATATTTCACTACATTGTAGCGTTGCTTCTTTTAATAACCAGACAGGTTCCTTCTCATTCAGAGATTTTATTGAGAACTATCGGATTGCGGTTCTGGCTTCAACCCACGCCGTACATAACAGAAGAATCAAAACTATCTCTGCTTACGAGCTCTCTCTCAAATCCCTCAGAACTCCACTCTCTCTAGCGCCGACTGAAACCCCGCCCTCTTAAAGTGACAAGACTGTTAACTTAACACTTACTGACACATCAGATTAGACTAGTTCCTTCAACATTTGTAACGATATTACAACGTGAAGAATAGCGATCACAATTACACGAGGTAAAACCGCTGTAAATCACTTATGTATATGATCTGTACAGAGTTATAACTGTTATAGTATGCTGTTCTCTAAAAGTGTATGGCCCTTTAAGAACGTCAGTTGGACTGTGAACACACGTGAGTCTCATTAGTATGCAATGTGTGGTGTTGGTAACATGCTCCATTAATAAAGTTTCATCATATTCACATGTAATCATATTCACAACAACTTATAAAATAATGCACTGCGGTGAATGATGCACCCATACTGAGAGACACTGAGAGAATGAACGAGTTAAGGGGTGATAAAGAGATCTTTTCGACGCAAAACTGCGCATGGGTGAGGGACATTTTTTCTCGTACACCGAGACAATGCTCGTACACCGATACGACCCTCCATGCTCGTACACCGATTTGCTCGTATACCAAGTCGCTCGTACACCGAGGTATTACTGTATACTTTAAACTTTTGATACATTGTTCAATTTAAAGAATTTTGCATTTAATTTATTTCAATAAAAAGCCGTTCTTTAACATCATTAAACTGTTGTTGTCTTCTTTTTTTAAGTTTAGGCACCAGTGCTACTTTAAAAGTCCAAATTTGGTACTGGTATAATAAAAAACCCAAACAATACTCAACCCTACACAAAAAAAGCACCACTTACTGAGAAAAATAATGTTTTCATTCAAAACTCACTTCATACTCAGTTGATTGTTTGAAATAACTTCCTTTTGTGATCACATGGACTGAGACGGAAATTATAATACGCATTAGTATTATATCCGTTGTTTTCACGTGACGTCATCGAAACTTGCGTACCGGCATATTTTGATTTTTGATCATTTTGATTCCCTATGCAAGCAACAACAAAGCTTGTATATTCAAAACTTATGCTCACAAATGCCTATCTGTGGAATTTTTGGATGTTCAAATAGGCCAGGAGTAAGTACAGATGTAAGATTTTTTAAACTTCCAAAAGTGATAACTGGACAATGTGAAAGAACACGAATTTTGTCAGAAGAAAGGCGACGTGTATGGAAAGCTGCGATCAACAGGGCTGACATTCAGACTGAAGAAAAATGGAATAGAACGATCATATACTCTAAACATTTTGTAGGGGGTAAGTTTAAATGTATTGACAATATTTAATATGTTTAGAAGCAGCAATTTATATCAAAAGTAAAAATGTGTTACAGTCGACAGACAATAACCCACCCCACCCACTTTGTCCTAATTAGTAACTTTCCCAAAATTCCTTCGTAACTCAATAAACTTAACCTTTAGCAGTATTTGACATTCCTTTACCTTTTGTTTATTGTTATAAATTGGAAACATATTCAACAATTAAAATATATACAAGTTAAATTCAACCAATTTGTCTAACGTCCTTTATATTGAAATTCGATTCAGCAGTTAAAATAACACCTAACGTTATATTTTATATCTCCTTTTTAGGCATTAAAGACACAGAGCAGTGATGAAAACACTATTGTTCATGTTAATTCAGTCCATGGAGAGGTTCATGAATGTGAAAGTACAGAGCGTTCTAAAACTGCGGTAACTTGTCCTCATTACACCGCTTGTATCCATAAACACAACAGAAGTCACTTATGTTAATTGTTTTTGATTTACAATCTACAAATATACGTAGTATTAGAGTAATAAAGAGTATGATAACAAGTAAAATTAGCGACGATCGTCAATAAGATATACGAGTTGACACTGACAGTAGGGATTCAAAATGGCGGTGCGCAGTGCCTGGTGGGTAACTACGCAGGTTTTGTGACGTCAGTGAAAACAACAGATAGAATGATAAAGGCTAGGTCGATTAGCAATGCATTACAAATATCTTTCATTCTCATGAAAAATACCTGCGATGTCTAAAACACACACATTTACGTATAAGACACTTATTGTTAGATTGCCTTCATGTTTCACTAGTCAGGACATCTCTATCTGGATTCCTTTGTCCGTATAAAGGACTAATAAAGCGGTTTATGGATTATTTCTCATATTTGGCTGGTAAAGTGTCACAAGAAAATTGCAATCAAGGAATTTTTTCTTTTTTCTTAGTTTTAAATCGATTACTCAAATTTATTCGAGGAATCGTGACAGCCCTATTCCCAAACATTAATGTTCCCTCAAATGAGCATGTTTTAACCCAAGACACAGATATGAACAGAACCTTATTAATCCTGAAGAGAATGGTCTGTTCGTCTTCCAGGTCCTCCTTTCGTTACGGCATTCATTGAGGCCGAGATGTCTTTCCTGTCTGTGGCAGTCTTTTGATACCTATAGAAAAACATCTAGCATACATGTCTGTGATTGGACATTGCAATCGTCAGCTCAACGTAAACACCTAAGATTGGTTGGACTGCTTAGAACGTAGCAAAAAACAATGTGTTCAAAGTCTTTGGAAAAAGATGTCTTTGATTTGAAGTGAACCGATTCGACACCTTTCATTCTCATATCCAGGCATCCGTGTAAAACCAAATCACATGTAATAGTCTTATCAAGCACACACAATATCATAATAATATTGGTTGCATTTAATTAGAATACAGACACATTATAAAGCAGCACACTGGACTACAGCCTCAAACTTACCCCGTGATGGTCAAACAGGTCCATGAAATTGATTTCTACAGCCAATCAGAAAAGCGTCTGTGCATTCGGCAGCCAACATAGACGCATGTGATTGGTTGATCGGCTCAACGTTGCAATAAACAACGGTTCAGTCTTTGAAGTCAAGGCTTTCGAAGTCTTCCGTTTTTTTTCAACTCTTTGAAGTGAAGCAATTCCGGCGTTCGAGGCCTTTCACTCGGTTTAATTTACGTCACCATACTTCGAATTATTTCATACATGAAGCAAATGTCACAAGTGATAGGTTTTTTACCGACGCTTTAACGGCAGCTGTCCTGTAGCTCAGTCACTGCTCTCACCGCCAGGGACGCGGGTTCGCGCCCAGGGTAACAAAGACCTGACACTATCTTTCCTGCATGCAGTTTAGGTCGCTTTTGGGTCTGCCAAATGTCTAATTGTGGATAGCGAATGGTAAGCAGACGTTTCTTCTCCATTCATTCATAATGAATCCACTTGTGTTTTCCTCCTCTTGTAGAGAAAGTCAAAAGTACGCTATATTTATGCATTTGGATCACATTTTCCTCTATAGATCTCTACTATACCTGCTAAAACTCTTGCAAAGCTTTCTTGTAGCTTTCTCAATCAGTAGATAACACCAAGGTCAGGGAAAGCAAGAACTGATTCAATGTGCTCTTTGAGTGCAATGTTAGTCACTTTGGAGGACAAATGCAAATATCCAAGTGTCATAGTCTTGCCAATCATCAGTAATGAACAAAACGTTAAAGAGAAGTTCTTTTACCCCTGCCTCATACACTTTATAATTAACCATTTTCGAATAGTTTTTACGTTAACAATAATAATATAGTTGGAACAGAGGACCCACCTACGCAGACAAAACTAATTTTGGTTGCCATAATTTGCCTTTCAAATGACAAATGATTTTAAAAAAATAAATAATATATATATATATATATATATATATAATACTATTTATACAATAAAATAGCGAATACTTTTTTCTTTTTTCTTTCCACATTTTGTTTTTATCTGCCACAAATAAAAGGATTTTAGTTTTTTAGGAATAGAAGAAAAGCTACAAGATGATATACTGTGAATGACATATCTAAAGAAATGCAATTATCTTTACAATAACTAATTTCTTCACTTGTGCACTAAAGAATAATAGTTCTCGTTGCATCCTTGTTTCTGGACTGAACTAAATAGCACTCAAATATCTGTTTCATTCCACTGCATAGCCTTAAAGAACTAACTTAAAAATGTATCATTGGCAAAAGACTCGCTGTGTAATCCTTAGCTGACATCTAGTGGCTGTAGTTAAAATGTTGTTATTTTAATGTTAAAATTGTTCCAGTAAAGGCATCTCATAAATGTAGTTCTTTAAAGTCCTTTACATAAAGTCTTGCTTTTTTATTTATAAATGGGAGCACATTTATGCTAATTATTACAATTAGTTACATTAATTACTCTGACAAAACAAATTTTGGTTGCCATAATTTGCCTTTCATTTATATAGATAAAATAAAATATCTAATAGTTTTCTTTTTTCCTTCCACATTTTGTTTTTATGTTCCACAAATAAAAGGATTTTAGTTTTTTTAGGAATAGAAGAAAAACACTCAAAATACAACTATTTTAGCAACAAGATGATATACAGTAGAACCCCGACTTTCGAAACGCTCTACGTACGAAAAGTTCGACATACGATAAAAGATTTTGGGTTTATTTCCGCCCGAGTTACGACAAAATGATCGAGATGCGAAAAGCGAAATCTCGGCGACGTTTTCCGAGTTTTGTTTTGATACTAACGCTGATTTTGATTCGGGTTGGATGAAGACTACAGTTTGTCCGGTCAGAACAATGATGGGAATGATCCAACTCAGGGAATGATCCAAAACTGGTATTTATTAAAGGTGCATAGATCGATAAAACCTCAACGATTGGCACTAATTCCCTGTATTTCACTCAATAAACTATATACAATCTTCAGCCGATCTATTTTACCTTAATCATCCATCAAACTCTCTTCTGTCACGACACTTCCTGAACTGGAGGGAAAGAGAATAGTCCATTTCGCACTGAATGACAGGGATGGCTGGAATAGTCCATGTAAGAAGGGGAACACTTTTTACAATCCTGCTCTCCTATTGGTCAGCATCGCTCCCACCAGCCTCTCCTGTTAGCATAAACTTTTTTATAATTACTAACCATGGATGTGAAGAATCTTGCTGAAGTCAAAGGGAAGAAGAGGGTGCCTTTCATTAAGTCAAAAAAGAAAGACACAAGGGAAAGGATGTGTCTGAGATGGACTTCATCCCATGCTGTATATGTTGTGTTTGTAAGACTTGAAAATGGATTAGGCAATTAACATGCAAAAGCCTTACCGAGATACTAAATATTGGTCATTCAAAACCAATCCCGGAATGGGTTAAATTGGGGTTCTACGGTATTGTGGATATAAAGATTAATATTTCTCATTGCGTCTGTAGGGGAATTACAGTTAAGACCTGAAGAACAAATATGTTGACTGAAGACCAGGAGTCAGAAGTGCAGTCAATAGAAGAAATTTTTGTGAAGTTTAGTTTGCAGTTTCATCAGCAGAAGCCAGCTTCAGGTGCACAAAGCAGTGCAATGAATACATGAATACTAGTTTATGCTATTTGTGCACACCTGATTGTTTAGCTCAACCAACGCAAAGCAATAATGCATATGCACATGAGATTTAGATATGTGCACAAAAAGCAATGCTATGCAACAAATTAGTTATATGCATTAAGCAAGCAATGCAAAGAACTAGTTTATGCTATTTGTGCAAAACTGATTGTTTATCTCAACCAATGCACAGCAATAATGCATATGCACATGAGATTTAGTTTTGTGCACAAAAAGCATTGCAATGCAACAAACTAGTTTATGCTATTTATCAATGCACAACTGATTGTTTAGCTCGAACAATTCAAAGCAATAATGTATATGCACATGAGAATTAGTTTTGTGCACAAAGAAATGCAATACAACAAACTAGTTATATGCACAAAGCAATGCAAAAACTAGTTTATGCTATTTGTGCACACCTGATTGTTTATCTCAACCAATGCACAGCAATAATGCATATGCACAAGAGAATTAGTTCTGTGCACAAAGCAATGCAATACAACAAACTAGTTATTTGCACAAAGCAGTGCAATGAATATAACTAGTTTATGCTATTTGTGCACACCTGATTGTTTAGCTCAACCACTGCACAGCAAGAATGCATAGGCACATAAGAATTAGTTCTGTGCACAAAGCAATGCAATAGAACAAACTAGTTATATGCATAAAGTAAGCAATGCAAAGAACTAGTTTATGCTATTTGTGCACAACTGATTGTTTAGCTCAACCAACGCAAAGCTCATGTGCATATGCACATGAGATTTAGATATGTGCACAAAAAGCAATGCTATGCAACAAATTTGTTATATGAACAAAGCATTGCAATGCAACAAACTAGTTCATGCACAACCGATTGTTTAGATCGAACAATGCATCAATGCATATGCACATGAGAATTAGATATGTGCACAAAGCAATGCATTGCAACAAACTAGTTCTATGCAAAAAGGAAGCATTGCAATGCAACAAACTAGTTCATGCTATTTATCAATGCACAACTGATTGTTTAGCTCGAACAACGCAAAGCAATAATGGATATGCACATGAGATTTAGTTCTGTGCACAAAGCAATGCAATACAATAAACAAGTTATATGCACAAAGCAGTGCAATGAATATAACTAGTTTATGCTATTTGTGCACACCTGATTGTTTAGCTCAACCACTGCACAGCAAGAATGCATATGCACATGAGATTTTAATATTTGCACAAAAAGCAATGCTAAGCAACAAATTAGTTATATGCACGAAGTAAGCAATGCAAAAAACTAGTTTATGCTATTTGTGCACACCTGATTGTTTAGCTCAACCAATGCACAGCAATAATGCATATGACAAGAGAATTAGTTCTGTGCACAAAGCAATGCAATACAACAAACTAGTTATTTGCACAAAGCAGTGCAATGAATATAACTAGTTTATGCTATTTGTGCACACCTGATTGTTTAGCTCAACCACTGCACAGCAAGAATGCATATGCACATAAGAATTAGTTCTGTGCACAAAGCAATGCAATAGAACAAACTAGTTATATGCATAAAGTAAGCAATGCAAAGAACTAGTTTATGCTATTTGTGCACAACTGATTGTTTAGCTCAACCAACGCAAAGCAATAATGCATATGCACATGAGATTTAGATATGTGCACAAAAAGCAATGCTATGCAACAAATTAGTTATATGCACAAAGCAGTGCATAGCAACAAATTTGTTATATGAACAAAGCATTGCAATGCAACAAACTAGTTCATGCACAACCGATTGTTTAGATCGAACAATGCACAATACAAGCATATGCACATGAGAATTAGATATGTGCACAAAGCAATGCATTGCAACAAACTAGTTCTATGCAAAAAGGAAGCATTGCAATGCAACAAACTAGTTTATGCTATTTGTCAATGCACAATTGATTGTTTAGCTCGAACAACGCAAAGCAATAATGGATATGCACATGAGAATTAGTTCTGTGCACACAGCAATGCAATACATCAAACTAGTTATATGCACAAAGCAGTGCAATGAATATAACTAGTTTATGCTATTTGTGCACACCTGATTGTTTAGCTCAACCACTCCACACAGCAAGAATGCATATGCACATGAGAATTAGTTCTGTGCACAAAGAAATGCAATACAACAAACTAGTTATATGCACAAAGCAGTGCAATGAATATAACTAGTTTATGCTATTTGTCAATGCACATCTGATTGTTTAGCTCAACCAATGCAAAGCAATAATGCATATGCACATGAGAATTAGATATGTGCACAAAAAGCAATGCATTGCAACAAATTAGTTATATGCAAAAAGTAAGCATTGCAATGCAACAAACTAGTTCATGCTATTTGTCAATGCACAAATGAATGTTTACCTCTTCAGTAAACTGCAGATAGTTTTGCTCTATGCAATGTAATATCGCATATGCACAATAAAAAAACTTAAGCAAGCAATGCACTGAAACAAATTATTTCATGTTATGCCCAATGGATTGTTTAGCTCAGGGGTCGGCAACCTTTAATGTTGAAAGAGCCATATTTAACAAATAAAAAAAATCTAATATGTCCGGAGCCGCAATCTAAGGCAGTGCTTCTCAATTATTTTCTGTCACGCCCCCCTAGGAAGAGGTAAACATTTAATCGCTCCCCCTCCCCCCATTTTGGAACTTTCACCTCGTTGTTTCCATGGCAACGTGCCATACTTATCACGTGACATACCGCAGCCACAAAAAGCGCTGTATAAAAGATCACATTTACTTATTTTTTTCTTTTTTATTCAAAATAGTCACCAACTTGTTGAAACCTAAAGAAACCTTATGTGGTTGAAAACTGAATTGTTGTGATAAATGACAAGCTCTGAGGGCGTCTTTTTTTGGATCAGTGCCAGATATGCGTGAGAACACGTGTGAATTGAGCGGTTGATCACGTGACACATATGAACGTTCCAAAGGATGAGAGGACGGTTATCTGAACTTCATAGCGGACCGCTGCTACAAGTTACGTGCACAGGGATGAAAGAGCTGTGCGGGTTGCCGACCCCTGGTTTAGCTCAACCAATACAATGAAATATAATATCACATATGCACATTAAACTTAGTTCTATGTATGAAGTAAGCAACTCTATGAAACAAACTCAACAGATAGAGCATGTTATCAGAATGTTTTGGGAAGTTTCTGTTGATTGTTGGAGCCTGAGCCGAGTTCAGCCTTGGAGAAGCTGCGTCTGTGTGTGTGTGTGTTAATATGGTCTGTATCGGTGAGGTGATTAACTGGCACCAATCAGGAGACGGAATGACTTGTTGTTCTCGACAAGCTACGTCACGAACCCGTCAACCATGTGATCAACGAAGATATGCTTCAGACTGTCTGCTCTTGTGTGGAAAATTACTAGTTTTGTTTATCTTTCTTTCTTTTCTTTTTTAGCCAATCAGAATCAATTTAACGTCATCATTGACATAGTTAGCACCCTCTGTTAGAGTATAATTGCTGTAACAATGTTATTGTATTTGGGGCGGCCTACAAACTCCTTGTGAGACCTGAAGCTGGCTTCTGCTGATGAAACTGCAAACTAAACTTCACAAAAATTTGTTCTACATATATCTGGTCCTCATGTCTTAACTGTAATTCCCCTACAGATGCAACAAGAACTATTATTGTTTATATCCACAATATGTCGGTCAGGCTTTTACATGTTAATTGCCTAACCCAGGGGTCGGCAACCTTTAATGTTGAAAGAGCCATATTTATCCAAAAAAAAAATTTCAAATATGTCCGGAGCCGCAATCTAAGGTTATATATGAAGCGGCGTCTTCCGTGGGCGGAGCGCATAGGCGGAGTTTCACTTTTGTGCTTAGGGGGGCACCTACCAGGCCAGCAGACCAGGAGCTCAGAATTTTTTTTTTATATATCATATTTATATATCATACATTCTACATATAAAATACATTTACAATGAACAATGACTTTATTGACAATGACCCTCTCCCCGTTTTGGATATTTCACCTTATTGTTTCCATGGCAACGCGTCATGCTTGTCACGTTACATACCGCAGTCACAAAAAGCGCTGTATGATAGATCACATTTATTTATTTTTATTCACAATAGTCACCAATTTGTTGGCTCAACTTGTTGAAACCTAAAAGAAACCTTATGTGGTTGAAAACACTGAATTGTTGTGATAAATGACAAGCTCTGAGTTGGATCAGTGCCAGTTATCGCGTGAAAACACGTGTGATTTAGTGGTTGATCATGTGACACATATGAACACTGGTGTGATCGTAGTCAAATGATGAGCGGACGGTTATCTGAACTTCATATCTGCTGCTCTTGTTCAGTGCAAGAAAAACTACTCCCTGGCAAACAAAGCATGTACCCCTGGGTCACGCACAACGCGGGTGCGCTTGTTACAATGTGTTGTTCTTCGTTCCGATTAAAGTTCATAAACAGAGCCTCCCTTGACCTGTCATAGAACTACTTCAGACATTACAATATCTTACCTAATGCAGAAGAAGCCGCCTCTTTTTCCGAGATGCGTAGATGTCCACTGTCTTCTCTTCTGATAGATTTGACACTTTTTGTAGTGGATTTATTAAAAAAAAACGACGAATGTCCATTTTGTTTATTCAGCGCGTAAAACAGAACGAGAAGAGCGTCCACTCATGTATCGCGATACTTTGAGATTCGCAAATCGCGGGAGAATGTAATAAAGCTACAGTAATAAAAAATTAAATACAGTAATTAAAAATTAATTAACCATATCTTACTCATTCTATACACAGAACTAATAAGATAAGACAAATAAAACGAGAAAATATGAATTCTGTAATAAAAAAAAAATATTCAAAGCACAAAGCAGGCATCAATTGGCTCTGGTCTGGGGGGGCACTGCGAGCGATAGACTGATGCGGCGCGCAGCGCGTCTTCCGTGGGCGGAGCGATAGACTCATGCGGCGCGCAGCGCGTCTTCCGTGGGCGGAGCGATAGACTCATGCGGCGCGCAGCGCGTCTTCCGTGGGCGGAGCGATAGACTCATGCGGCGCGCAGCGCGTCTTCCGTGGGCGGAGCGATAGACTCATGCGGCGCGCAGCGCGTCTTCCGTGGGCGGAGCGATAGACTCATGCGGCGCACAGCATGTCTTCCGTGGGCGGAGCGATAGACTCATGCGGCGTGCAGCGCGTCTTCCGTGGGCGGAGAGAGACCGCTGCTACAACTTACGTGCAGGGGGTGAAAGAGCCGCTGCACATGCGTGAAAGAGCCGCGGGTTGCCGACCCCTGGCCTAACCCATTCCAAGCTCTACAAAAACATCGGATTCACCATAACATGAGGTCCATCCCAGAAACATATTTTTCCCTCGTGTCAATGAATGGCACCCTCTTCTTCCCTTTGACTTCAGCAACAATCTTCACATCCATGGTGATTGATTATAAAAAAGTTTATGCTAACAGAAGAGGCTGGTGGGAGCGATGCTGACCAATAGGAGAGCAGGATTGTAAAAAGTGTTCCCCTTCTTACATGGACTATTCCAGCCATCCCTGTCATTCAGTGCGAAATGGACTATTCTCTTTCCCTCGAGTTCAGGAAGTGTCGTGACAGAAGAGAGTTTGATGGATGATTAAGGTAAAATAGATCGGCTGAAGATTGTATATAGTTTATTGAATGAAATACAGGGAATTAGTGCCAATCGTTGAGGTTTTATTAGTGATGGCAAAATGAAGCCCCATGAAGCAGTGAAGCCCTGCAGGGAAATGCTTCACACACACATAGGGGCTTCAAGATGATTCATTTGCTCGACTACCCCATCATGTGGGCAGAAAAAATGTATAACATGCTTGGTGCTTGCAATAAAATGGTGGGATGTGAATCATGCTCTGAATACAAAAGTATTATTTGAAGAGTTTTAACATTAATTGTTTTGTGTTACTTTTGTTTTGTTTTTGCTTATGCAACAAGTGAAAATTTTAAATAAGGAGGTAAAATAAAGAGTTTATTCATTTTTATTTAAAAACAATTTTTTCCACTAAGGCTTTCAAAGTCTAAAAAAATATAATTTATTGAATTGAAAAGTATTGAAATGTAATAATAAAGTGCTCAGCCAAGTCAACCTTCTCAGCTAAATTGAATTACATATGTAAGAGTTAAAAAAACAACTATACAGTGTAGTGTGGGGCTATGAATATAAATGGAATACCTGAGCCAGGTTCAACCTGGTTGGTTTCCTCGTTGCCATGCAAGACTCAGTGCCTTAGCATAGTTGAGGTGTTATTATTATAACTTAGCTCCTTGGAACACATCAGATGCTTCAGCTACAAGTATTCAGAAAAGTTGTCACATTTTATTTTATTCATTAGCGGAATCTAATACATAGTAATTGCAGGTGCCTTACATTCTTAGGTGAGAACAACTCAAAGTGCTCCCAAACAGGGGAAAATCTCCTCTTTCTTGCTGGTTCCATCGCAAAAAAGAAGTTTGAATCGAATGCCAAAAACAGCGCAATAAAGGGACCCAAAAACACAAAAAGCAAGGGACAATACATAGTGTTTCACTGCCGCTTTTATTTCGAGCTGCACTCAAACCTAGCGAATCCTTTCCTGAAGCAGTCACGTGGTACACCCGCTACGCGGGGCTTCAAACGTCAGCACTTACGTCAGCAACACGTGCATCGACCCGTGGTTCATGGACCACTCATCTAGATTACTCGGCACAAGCTTCAGGGATTCGAACCGAGAAGCACATCACTAGGTTTTATCGATCTATGCACCTTTAATAAATACCAGTTTTGGATCATTCCCTGAGTGAGACATCATTGTTCTGACCGGACAAACTGTAGTCTTCATCCAACCCGAACCAAAATCAGCACGAATATCAAAACAAAACTCGGAAAACGTCGCCTCGCCGAGATTTCGTTTTTCGCATCTCGATCATTTTGTCGTAACTCGGGCGGAAATAAACCCGAAATCTTTTATCGTATGTCGAACTTTTCGTACGTAGAGCGTTTCGAAAGTCGGGGTTCTACTGTATATCATCTTGTTGCTAAAATAGTTGTATTTTGAGTGTTTTTCTTCTATTCCTAAAAAAACTAAAATCCTTTTATTTGTGGAACATAAAAACAAAATGTGGAAGGAAAAAAGAAAACTATTAGATATTTTATTTTATCTATATAAATGAAAGGCAAATTATGGCAACCAAAATTTGTTTTGTCATGAGTAATTAACTAATTGTAATAATTAGCATAAATGTGCTCCCATTTATAAATAAAAAAGCAAGACTTTATGTAAAGGACTTTAAAGAACTACATTTATGAGATGCCTTTACTGGAACAATTTTAACATTAAAATAACAACATTTTAACTACAGCCACTAGATGTCAGCTAAGGATTACACAGCGAGTCTTTTGCCAATGATACATTTTTAAGTTAGTTCTTTAAGGCTATGCAGTGGAATGAAACAGATATTTGAGTGCTATTTAGTTCAGTCCAGAAACAAGGATGCAACGAGAACTATTATTCTTTAGTGCACAAGTGAAGAAATTAGTTCTTGTAAAGATAATTGCATTTCTTTAGATATGTCATTCACAGTATATCAGCTTGTAGCTTTTCTTCAAATTATGGCAGCCAAAATTAGTTTTGTCTGCGTAGGTGGGTCCTCTGTTCCAACTATATTATTATTGTTAACGTAAAAACTATTCGAAAATGGTTAATTATAAAGTGTATGAGGCAGGGGTAAAAGAACTTCTCTTTAATGTTTTGTTCATTACTGATGATTGGCAAGACTATGACACTTGGATATTTGTATTTGTCCTCCAAAGTGACTAACATTGCACTCAAAGAGCACATTGAATCAGTTCTTGCTTTCCCTGACCTTGGTGTTATCTACTGATTGAGAAAGCTACAAGAAAGCTTTGCAAGAGTTTTAGCAGGTATAGTAGAGATCTATAGAGGAAAATGTGATCCAAATGCATAAATATAGCGTACTTTTGACTTTCTCTACAAGAGGAGGAAAACACAAGTGGATTCATTATGAATGAATGGAGAAGAAACGTCTGCTTACCATTCGCTATCCACAATTAGACATTTGGCAGACCCAAAAGCGACCTAAACTGCATGCAGGAAAGATAGTGTCAGGTCTTTGTCACCCTGGGCGCGAACCCGCGTCCCTGGCGGTGAGAGCAGTGCCGCTCTACTGACTGAGCTACAGGACAGCTGCCGTTAAAGCGTCGGTAAAAAACCTATCACTTGTGACATTTGCTTCATGTATGAAATAATTCGAAGTATGGTGACGTAAATTAAACCGAGTGAAAGGCCTCGAACGCCGGAATTGCTTCACTTCAAAGAGTTGAAAAAAAACGGAAGACTTCGAAAGCCTTGACTTCAAAGACTGAACCGTTGTTTATTGCAACGTTGAGCCGATCAACCAATCACATGCGTCTATGTTGGCTGCCGAATGCACAGACGCTTTTCTGATTGGCTGTAGAAATCAATTTCATGGACCTGTTTGACCATCAAACAGTAAGTTTGAGGCTGTAGTCCAGTGTGCTGCTTTATAATGTGTCTGTATTCTAATTAAATGCAACCAATATTATTATGATACTGTGTGTGCTTGATAAGACTATTACATGTGATTTGGTTTTACACGGATGCCTGGATATGAGAATGAAAGGTGTCGAATCGGTTCACTTCAAATCAAAGACATCTTTTTCCAAAGACTTTGAACACATTGTTTTTTGCTACGTTCTAAGCAGTCCAACCAATCTTAGGTGTTTACGTTGAGCTGACGATTGCAATGTCCAATCACAGACATGTATGCTAGATGTTTTTCTATAGGTATCAAAAGACTGCCACAGACAGGAAAGACATCTCGGCCTCAATGAATGCCGTAACGAAAGGAGGACCTGGAAGACGAACAGACCATTCTCTTCAGGATTAATAAGGTTCTGTTCATATCTGTGTCTTGGGTTAAAACATGCTCATTTGAGGGAACATTAATGTTTGGGAATAGGGCTGTCACGATTCCTCGAATAAATTTGAGTAATCGATTTAAAACTAAGAAAAAAGAAAAAATTCCTTGATTGCAATTTTCTTGTGACACTTTACCAGCCAAATATGAGAAATAATCCATAAACCGCTTTATTAGTCCTTTATACGGACAAAGGAATCCAGATAGAGATGTCCTGACTAGTGAAACATGAAGGCAATCTAACAATAAGTGTCTTATACGTAAATGTGTGTGTTTTAGACAAAGCAGGTATTTTTCATGAGAATGAAAGATATTTGTAATGCATTGCTAATCGACCTAGCCTTTATCATTCTATCCGTTGTTTTCACTGACATCACAAAACCTGCGTAGTTACCCACCAGGCACTGCGCACCGCCATTTTGAATCCCTACTGTCAGTGTCAACTCGTATATCTTATTGACGATCGTCGCTAATTTTACTTGTTATCATACTCTTTATTACTCTAATACTACATATTTGTAGATTGTAAATCAAAAACAATTAACATAAGTGACTTCTATTGTGTTTATGGATACAAGCGGTGCAATGAGGACAAGTTACCGCAGTTTTAGAACGCTCTGTACTTTCACATTCATGAACCTCTCCATGGACTGAATTAACATGAACACAATAGTGTTTTCATCACTGCTCTGTGTCTTTAATGCCTAAAAAGGAGATATAAAATATAACATTAGGTGTTATTTTAACTGCTGAATCGAATTTCAATATAAAGGACGTTAGACAAATTGGTTGAATTTAACTTGTATATATTTTAATTGTTGAATATGTTTCCAATTTATAACAATAAACAAAAGCTAAAGGAATGTCAAATACTGCTAAAGGTTAAGTTTATTGAGTTACGAAGGAATTTTGGGAAAGTTACTAATTAGGACAAAGTGGGTGGGGTGGGTTATTGTCTGTCGACTGTAACACATTTTTACTTTTGGTATAAATTGCTGCTTCTAAACATATTAAATATTGTCAATACATTTAAACTTACCCCCTACAAAATGTTTAGAGTATATGATCGTTCTATTCCATTTTTCTTCAGTCTGAATGTCAGCCCTGTTGATCGCAGCTTTCCATACACGTCGCCTTTCTTCTGACAAAATTCGTGTTCTTTCACATTGTCCAGTTATCACTTTTGGAAGTTTAAAAAATCTTACATCTGTACTTACTCCTGGCCTATTTGAACATCCAAAAATTCCACAGATAGGCATTTGTGAGCATAAGTTTTGAATATACAAGCTTTGTTGTTGCTTGCATAGGGAATCAAAATGATCAAAAATCAAAATATGCCGGTACGCAAGTTTCGATGACGTCACGTGAAAACAACGGATATAATACTAATGCGTATTATAATTTCCGTCTCAGTCCATGTGATCACAAAAGGAAGTCATTTCAAACAATCAACTGAGTATGAAGTGAGTTTTGAATGAAAACATTATTTTTCTCAGTAAGTGGTGCTTTTTTTGTGTAGGGTTGAGTATTGTTTGGGTTTTTTATTATACCAGTACCAAATTTGGACTTTTAAAGTAGCACTGGTGCCTAAACTTAAAAAAAGAAGACAACAACAGTTTAATGATGTTAAAGAACGGCTTTTTATTGAAATAAATTAAATGCAAAATTCTTTAAATTGAACAATGTATCAAAAGTTTAAAGTATACAGTAATACCTCGGTGTACGAGCGACTTGGTATACGAGCAAATCGGTGTACGAGCATGGAGGGTCGTATCGGTGTACGAGCATTGTCTCGGTGTACGAGAAAAAATGTCCCTCACCCATGCGCAGTTTTGCGTCGAAAAGATCCCTTTATCACCCCTTAACTCGTTCATTCTCTCAGTGTCTCTCAGTATGGGTGCATCATTCACCGCAGTGCATTATTTTATAAGTTGTTGTGAATATGATTACATGTGAATATGATGAAACTTTATTAATGGAGCATGTTACCAACACCACACATTGCATACTAATGAGACTCACGTGTGTTCACAGTCCAACTGACGTTCTTAAAGGGCCATACACTTTTAGAGAACAGCATACTATAACAGTTATAACTCTGTACAGATCATATACATAAGTGATTTACAGCGGTTTTACCTCGTGTAATTGTGATCGCTATTCTTCACGTTGTAATATCGTTACAAATGTTGAAGGAACTAGTCTAATCTGATGTGTCAATAAGTGTTAAGTTAACAGTCTTGTCACTTTAAGAGGGCGGGGTTTCAGTCGGCGCTAGAGAGAGTGGAGTTCTGAGGGATTTGAGAGAGAGCTCGTAAGCATAGGCGGACTTACCATTAGGCAAGTGTAGGCAATTGCCTAGGGCCCCCGAACCTACAAGGGCCCCCAAATCAAATCGCGATTGCACTTTTTTTTACAGAATTCATATTTTCTCGTTTTATTTGTCTTATCTTATTAGTTCTGTGTATAGAATGAGTAAGATATGGCTAATTAATTTTTAATCACTGTATTTAATTTTTTATTACCGTAACTTTATCACATTCTCCTGCGATTTGCGAATCTCAAAGTATCGCGATACATGAGTGGACGCTCTTCTCGTTCTGTTTTACGCGCTGAATAAACAAAATGGACATTCGTCGTTTTTTTTTAAATAAATCCACTACTAAAAGTGTCAAATCTATCAGAAGAGAAGACAGTGGACATCTACGCATCTCGGAAAAAGAGGCGGCTTCTTCTGCATTAGGTAAGATATTGTAATGTCTGAAGTAGTTATAACAGGTCCAGGGAGGCTCTGTTTATGAACTTTAATCGGAACGAAGAACAACACATTGTAACAAGCGCACTCGTCTAACACACGCTTTTTTTCGCCGCACTTCTGAACTCCCCGTGTTAACCCAATCACTGCCGATGCAAAACAAAACAGCAACTATAAAGAGTCTGTTCTATTCGCTATTCTTTGTATAAAGCAGTGGTTCTCAAATAGTGGGGCGATGCCAGGGGGGGCGCGTTACCCTGGGGTACATGCTTTTTTTGCCAGGGAGTAGGTTTTCTTGCACTGAACAAGAGCAGCATATATGAATTTCACACCAGTTCATATGTGTCACGTGATCAACCACTAAATTCACACGTGTTTTCACGCGATATCTGGCACTGATCCAAAAAATGACGCGCTCAGAGCTTGTCATTTATCACAACAATTCAGTGTTTTCAGCCACATAAGGTTTCTTTTAGGTTTCAACAAGTTGAGGCAACAAGTTGGTGACTATTTTGAATTATCTATTATACAGCGCTTTTTGTGACTGCGGTATGTCAGGTGACAAGCATGACGCGTTGCCATGGAAACAATAAGGGGTGCGCGAAATTTTTACCTCTTCCTAGGGGGGCGTGACAGAAAATAATTGAGAAGCACTGGTATAAAGTCATTGTTCATTGTAAATGTATTTTATATGTAGAATGAATGATATATAAATATGATATAAAAAAAATCTGAGCTCGTGGTCTGCTGGCCTGGTAGGTGCCCCCCAAGCACAAAAGTGAAACTCCGCCTATGGAGGGGCCCCTTTTCAAAATTTGCCTAGGGCCCCGTATTTGCTCGGTCCGCCACTGCTCGTAAGCAGAGATAGTTTTGATTCTTCTGTTATGTACGGCGTGGGTTGAAGCCAGAACCGCAATCCGATAGTTCTCAATAAAATCTCTGAATGAGAAGGAACCTGTCTGGTTATTAAAAGAAGCAACGCTACAATGTAGTGAAATATATAAGCAGTAACCCCCCCCTCCCCTCTCCTCTCGTCTCGATCATGCCAGCAGTGAAGAGGTAAAGTGCATGTTACAGTAAATAGTTAATAATGACAGTTAAACTCTAAAAATACTTAATTAGTATTTATATGAGATCTTAATGGTTATAATTTTAAATGTAATTAATAGGTTAAAACTAAAAAAATATTTAAAATGGGCATTTATGGTCGTGTGGAACGAATCAAGTGATTTTTAGTGCGTTCTTATGGGGGAAATTGGTGTACGAGCATTTTGGTTTACGAGCTCGCTCTTGGAACGAATTAAACTCGTAAACCGAGGTATTACTATACTTCTGAGATGGTCTCTGTCTCACACCCATGTATTAATATTATTCGCACAGACCAATTATTTCGTAACAGGTGCTACTAAAATAACGTTCTAACTGGCAAGACAATTTTGAGCGCTTATATGCGTGATATGGATCAACTGCATATCGTGTACACATTCTCAAGAAATCATCAGCGCACACGTGTAGCGTTGACATTTTTGGCCAACCATGGTGAAGGGATGCCTGGTATTGATTAGGGATGTGCGAGTGTAGTCGACTACACGGAACAGGATGCCACTAGTCGACAACGAAAACACCTAGTCGACTACACAAGAAAAAAACCCCACAAGATTTTATTGTTCAAATGACATTTTAACCTTACATGTAACCCTCTGACGCGCGCGATCGCACGTGGGATTAGAAAGATCCGTGCGTCTTGTGATCAATTGCTAAATTCAAACGTGTTTTCGCGCGTTGGCTGCGGTCGCGACGGACGCGCTCGGTGTTTGTCATATATCACAGCTATTCAGTTTTCAACCAGTATCTTTATTTTAGGTTTCAGACGTTTAAATACTAATAAGTACTGGCAAAAAAATACACTTATAGTTCGAAAAATACACACCGATGTCTATAAAAGCGGAAATAACGTTCCATTAAATTATAAACTGACAAGGTGTTTTATTCATATCAGATACACATAGGTTACTATAAACTTCATATTCTTCTCCCGCTTCACCGGACACTTACTGTCATGTATTTCGAGCCGATTCTCTGAACTGCGGCGCCCGTCTTAGATCAGCTGATGTGATCATTATAAAAGGCTTTTAAGACAAAACGCATTCACTTCCGCATATTTGAAACAAGTGTGTGAATATTTTGAATAAATAAGCAAAACTAAATAAATGCGATACATCTGTCATAGTGCTTTTGATGCTGCGGTGTGTCAGGTGACAAGCATGACGCGTCGCCATGGAAACAACAAGCAGAAACTAAATCTTTACCGCAGATCTCCCATGCGTTTTGTTTATATCAGTCACGGCGGGTTTAATAATGACCACTGAAAGACGTGCGAGGTGTGGGAGTATTTTAAAGTAGGAGACAGAAAAGTGTTTTATAAACTGACATATAATGATTCCACTGGATCCGAGCATAGCCATATTAATAATAGACACGAAAATGTTTGGAGAGACAAGCCGAAAAAGCCAGATCATCGCGTCATTTGCTACAACTGTCCGTCACTGTGATCACGTTCAGCTTAAAGAAAGATATATATACTTTTTTTATTCTTTACCTGTTTATTTAACTCAGTGGTTCTCAAATAGTGGGGCGCGCACCCCCCAGGGAGCGATGCCAGGGGGGGCGCACGTGACCCTGGAGTACATGTTTTTTTTGCCAGGGAGTAGGTTTTCTTGCACTGAACAAGAGCAGCATATATGAAGTTCAGATAACAGTCCCCTCATCCTTTGACGTGTACGATCACACCGGTGTTCATATGTGTCACGTGATCAACCACTAAATTCACCTGTGTTTTCACGCGATATCTGGCACTGATCCAAAAAAGACGCGCTCAGAGCTTGTCATTTATCACAACAATTCAGTGTTTTCAACCACATAAGGTTTCTTTTAGGTTTCAACAAGTTGAGCCAACAAGTTGGTGACTATTTTGAATAAAAAAGAAAAACTAAATAAATGTATTATACACTATTATACAGCGCTTTTTGTGACTGCGGTATGTCACGTGACAAGCATGACGCGTTGCCATGGAAACCATAAGGCGAACGTTCCAAAATGGGGGGAGGGGGGGGCGCGCGAAATGTTTACCTCTTCCGAGGGGGGGCGTGACAGAAAATAATTGAGAAGCACTGATTTAACTCATTGTCACGGGTTTCACCATGGAAACCGACACACACGCCTCTCGCTACATAAAGCTGCAGTTTTGAGACTCCAGAATGAAAAGCGCGCCGTGGAAATGTGACCCATTATTTCTAGCGGCATTACTTTTAGACTAGTCGACTAGTCGGTTACAAAATTTTCGTTTAAACGACTAACAAATTAGTCGAAAGGCACATCCCTAGTGAATACTGCAACAGACCCTTTATTTTCCACTCTAACGTCTTGTCTAGACAATATCTGTCTGCTCTCTTCCAGGTCACCGCATGCTACTCCTTCTAACCCAGGGGTGGGCAAACTACGGCCCGCGGGCCATATCTGGCCCGTTGGGCTTTTTAATCCGGCCCGCCGAACCTGTATTAAACCTCCTTCATTTTACATTTCCCTATAATGTCACTCTGTGGCGGCTGCAAGCGGCAGTGGCGCTGAAAGTGTGGTGGAGAGTAGGCGTGTGTCGCAAACCCCTCTACACCCCCATCCCCTTCCGCGAGCGGAAAACAGAGCTACACGCGTAAATACGGGTACCCGCGAGCTCATTTTAATCACTCGCGCGTGACATCTAATCTGTGTGCGCGCGAACATTCGCCCGCTCTCGACTGCTGTTTTTGCTCGCGCGAGCATTTTTTTTTTGTCAGTCGTAGGGCGGGGCTTGCTCTTGTAATAGTAACATCAAATGTCATTGGTTAGTTCCCTTTTTTCCAGAGGTCAGTTGTGATTGGATGCCTGTGATTGTCAATTTAGAGCTGAGGCACGAATAAGTCACATTGCATATTATGGTTTTTCTGTCGTTTAAATTGTATTAATATTGTTTTGTTGTAATTTCACATGTCCCAGTCGAGTGATTTAAGACCAAACTATACTTTATACAGGTTTTCTAGGATTTATTATAAGTAAATGCACAGGTACGACCTTCTGAAAAGAAGTTGTATGCTGTCAACGTTATGTTGTTATTTTAAGGAAATATAGGTAGAGGAAATATAATGTATATTATAGGAAATAAAAATATATAATGTACCTTAGAATAAAATGTACATGACACTTAGATGTCGCTCTGTAGCTCTGTTTTTAGCTCTGGATTTGCCGGCGTACCTCTTCCCTGTCAACAATCGCGAACCGCGCTCACCCCGGCCCCTCTGTAAATTTTAAGAAACCAATGTGGCCCGCGAGACAAATAGTTTGCCCACCCCTGTTCTAACCCCTGGCTAACGGATGTTCTTCGTGAACCAAGTTAAGGGCAACTGAGAGAGAATGGCACAATTCAAAGGACCCGTCTAACCTGAGTTTGTATAAATCTCTGCTCTCTACCTTTTCTACTGATGTCCATACTGCTAAATATTTGCATTTCCTCACCAAGATTAATAGCGCTTCTACATGCATGCACTTTTCAAAACATTCAGCTCTCTCCTCTGGCAGTTAAAGAGGTAGAGGGTGGAGGGGGACAATGATTTTGCCCATTTCTTTATTATTAAAACTGCAACTATCAGCAGTCAGTTCTCAGCTCCACACACACATGAAAATAGACCAACCTCTGATGTAACCAGAAACCTTTTTTCACACGGGAACCTTCCCTACCGCATTCAAGCAGGCTCGGGTAAGCCCACTGCTCGAAAAACCCACATTAAACACATCACTCATTGATAATTACAGACCTGGCTCTCTCCTACAGTTCATATCAAAAACTCTTGAACGTGTTATTTTTAACCAGGTATCTTCTTGTCTCTCTCAGAATGGCCAGTTGGACATAAACCAGTCTGGTTGATCAACCAGTCTTCAAGAAGGTGAAGGTGACTTCTCATTCTTTTAGATCTATCTGCTGCCTTTGACACTGTTAATCATCATATCCTTCTATCTACCCTCTCGTCACTAGGCATCCTCTTCAGTGGTTTGAACCCTATCTCACGGATGGGTCCTTCAGGGTTGCATGCACCGGGGGAGGTCTCCGAAGAATGTCAACTGGTCACCGGTGTTCCACAGGACCACTTGGACCACTTCTCTTCTCCACGTACACCACATCACTGGGTCCCATCGTAGAGACACACAGCTTCTCCTATCACCACTACGCCAATGACACACAGTTCTACCTGCCGTTTCAACCAGATGATCCCACGGTGGCTGCGAGAATCACAAGCTGGCTAGCGGACATCTCGGCATGGATGAAAGAGCATCATCTGCAATTCAACCTGGCAAAGATGGAGCTTCTAGTCTTTCCCACCGATCCAACACTACAGTATGATTTCACCGTCCAGATCGGCGCCACCACGATTACTCCTTCAAGGTCTGCCAGAACTCTTGAAGTGATCTTTGAGGACCAGCTGACCTTCAAAGAATGCATCGCTAAGGCGGCTCAATTATGCAGATTTGCACTAACGCAACATCCGGAGGATCAGACCGCTCAGTGAGGAGCAAGCTACACAACTTCTGGTGCAGGCCATGGTCATTTCCAGGCTTGATTATTGCACTGCTCTTTTGGTCAGATTTCCTGCTAGTGTCCAGAACGCCACAGCTCGTCTGGTCTTCAACCAACCCAAAAGACCTCATGTCACACCACTCCTCAATCTCACTACACTGGATCCCACTTGCAGCACGCATTAAATTCAAAGCACTGACTCTTGCATACAGAACTTACACAAGCTCAGCACCTTCATACTTCCATTCACTGTTACAAATCTACACACCTACCAGAAACCTTTGATTGATCAATGAGCGACGCGGTTCCATCAGAGAGAGGCAAAAAATCACTCTCAAGAACATTTTTATTCACCGCTCCTTGCTGGTGGAACAATCTCCCTGCCCTCATCCAGAATGCAGATTCCTTCTCAAGGTTTACAAGACTACTGAAAACACAACATGGACCTAACATGACACACACACACAAAAAAAATGTATTCTCTTGCTCCCTCTATTCCCCATGCTTGTACTAGTTTTGTATGTAATGTTCGAAACTTTGTATTGTAAGCACTGTGTACTTTTGTATCTTCAGGACAGATCGCTTTCTGAATTCCTCAAGTTGTAAGTCGCTTTGGATAAAAGCGTCTGCTAAATGAATGAATGTAATATATATTTATATCAAAATAGATGGTAAAGAGAAATGTTTCAATGAAGGTAAAATAATATCAAATACTATGTTAGTATAAAGTTGATTTTACACTATAAGATTGTGCTGCTGGTATCGTGTCTGGGATGGATAAGATGTGGCACATGTTTTTAAATAAATATTTCAGGTGAATTGTCACATTCAGTTGCTTTGTCTTAATGGAATTATGACTTACTGGCACATCAAGAAAACTTTCTTGTGAACTTCAGAAGAGATACAGGTATATTCACAAATGGTGCGTTAAGATGGTACATACTTTTTACATACTAAAAATAAACCTGACTGGTGACTTTTTATATGATTAAAAAATCCACATTATTGCGTTTTGAGTGTGTTAGATTAATTTCCGGCATGCCTCATTCCAGTCCTCTTTTTATTAACGGTTGAATAAGTACTCAGTGCTGAGGGAGAAAGGTAGAGAAGTTATCTCTCTCAACTTTATTCTTTGTCTGTTTGAATATATCTATAGAGAAATGTGTAGGGGACACCCAATGAGAGAATATTGATAACATCATATAGGAATGATAACATGATAACATCCTATAGGAGTCCTATACATGCAATAGCCAGTCTTTATATGATCAGTGGACCAAGATTTACCACAGATATCTGAGGAGCCTACTGACTCTCCTGTGCCTTTACCATAGAAGTGGAGATTCATCCTATGTTCACCTAGCGGTCCATATACATAGGTTGATATCTAATGTCATGGGACTTTTAAAGAACACAGAAACCCTTTTATGCATTTTCAGTTCTAATACATAAACTCTCAAATCTTACATTGGCCCTTTTGTCAATAAAATTGCCACACCATAGTCTCAATTATGATTTACTCATTAACTCCTTAACAGTTCGTCAAAGCATTTTGGGAAGATACAATATTAGTACAATTAAGCACAGGCTTGATAAATGGAATAATAAAACAAAAAATAAATGCAAGAATCAAAAGTACTACCACTATGGGGATTAAAGAAGTTATACGCGTTTGTTGCCAACTTGTGAGGCAAGATAAGAACCCACTCTGATCATTCACTTCTCTGTTTTGTATTTCTTGAGCAATTCTTGACGTTTTTTTAAACCTTCATCAATCAAATGTCAATCTGCGTCATTGTCAGGGATGAATGTGCAAGAAGATTGGCATTTCCTGCCTTTGCTCAGTTGCAGGCTGATCCTGGAAGAGAGCATTTCCTGTGTGACAAGTGAGAGAATAGGCTGCAGGAAACACATTGAGTCATCATCAAATTCAAGCTTGGCACACAATTGTTGCTGATTTCAATGGCAATAAATTGCACGGGTAATATCTACGAAAAATGTTGAAATGGAGTTGTTTAATTTTAGTAGATATAAAAAGTTTGTGAGGAAAAGAGCATAAATTATTTAATGCCGAGTTTGGATGACAGATGCTCCATTTAGATCAGGGGTCTCAAACGTACAGCCGGCGAAACAATATTTTGTTGCCCGCAGGACAATATGAAAGATTAATGTTAGTGCGGCCCACGAGTTTTGAATGAATAGCTATTTACTGCGCTGGGTGCAGAAGGTTCCTTTTTTTGTGCAATTTGAACAAACCAACCAATCACAGTGGGGGATATGACTCGCAGGGGCGGGGCATCGGCTGAGCTTGATGCAGACGGAGAAACATTTCACAACCATGGAGCTGCACATGTAACATCACATTTGTCAAAGCCGTCATAGTGCCGTCAATTACTTCTTGTCACTGTTATAGCGTTTAGCGTCATGCGGATTGTATTTTGTTCATTTGAAATGGGCTGATTTGCTTAAAAGTTGAACGTGATATGATCGCCATCCATTTTTATGGAAGCCCGTTTCCGCCACGTTGAGAAAAAAAAATATTTTTTTAAGTCGAAATATTGACTTAGTAAGTCGAAATATTGACTATTGACTTAGTAAGTCGAAATATTGACTTAGTATCTCGAAATATTGACTTAGTATCTCGAAATATTGACTTAGTAAGTCGAAATATTGACTTAGTATGTCGAAATATTGACTTAGTAAGTCGAAATATTGACTTAGTATCTCGAAATATTGACTTAGTATCTCGAAATATTGACTTAGTAAGTCGAAATATTGACTTAGTATCTCGAAATATTGACTTAGTAAGTCGAAATATTGACTTAATCCACGCATGCGTAATGTGCACAGAAAGACGTCCATACCACGAAGACCAGTTTTGAACGAAAGTATGTCTTTATTACAACAGCTGAATATACAACTAGATTTAAAGTAATTGTAAGTTAAAACATAGCATATCGTAAACCTTTGCATGACTTAGTGATTACGGTTGGGTGAACACAAGAGGGCCAGGTTGTGTTCGCCTAGTTCGTTTCCGTTGTTGGATAAATGATCGATTACTAAGTTGTCCAATTCTCTATGATTATGTCACGTTTGTTAATCATATAACATTAAGCACAAGTGAAAAGAGACGAAATGGTGTCATGTTTGAACCGTGCAGCGTGAGCTAATTATGCACGTTTCACCTGCAGAGCTGGTGTTGAGCACGATCGATAGAATAAAACCAAACACTTTTAACACTGCCCTAACTAGGGGAACAAAGTGAGGCAGTGCTGAAACAATTTCAAAACCAGTTCAAAAACGAGTCAAACAGCCCTAATCTAAACAACATTTTCAGAGAAAACAGGGCAAAACAACCTATTATATGCAAATATAAATTAAGACTTAAATCTACACATCAGCTATATAAAAAATACCATGCGTTTACTGTAGTATGGTTTTCATATACTCATTACGTGTGTTTATGTTCTTTAAATCCAAAACCTGTAATCAAACTTGTCATTTGTGTGATGGCTTGGAGAGGATACAAACTGGCATATGTATGTCTACAGGATGGATGACCTAACTGAGTTTTTGCAACAGAGGAATGTTCCAGAGGAAACCATTGAGACACTGCAACAAGAAAAGGTGAGAGAACTGGAGAATGTGGCTCAGATGCAGGAGTGCAGGGTAGGGGTTTAGGATTATACATACAGGAAATTTGTACTTTTCTTTAGTTACATTTAACATTTTTATTTTAATGGATCATCTTGTCTGCCCCAGATTTCTCATCTAGCCTCAGTCACTAAGAAAACTAGATCTATCACAAAGAGGATTCTAATATTAACCATAGTCAGTTTCTTTGTTAATTCTTTTATCAGCCCAAGAGGTAGACAGAGGCAGTGGACAAGCAAGAGACTGGACACAGAGTGATCAGAATATTCAATAGACTGCTCAATCTTAGATATTTTTCTCAATTAGAATTAATCTAAATCAGCACAAATTCAAATAGCTTTATTATACCGAAGCAAAAGTGACAAATAATTACTGCTTCGCAACCTCATCCTTTGACGATAAAATTTTTGAGATGGAGACATTCACTTATCTCTAAAGTTCTGGTGAAGACAAATTGACACACAAGATTAAACAGTAATATAAAAATAAAACAATTGGGTGCATATTGAGAGAGATAAAGATAAGCATAAAATATATAAAATAGCCTAAATGAAGTACAACAAAAGAAGTGTGTTTGCTGTTTTGAAGCAGCACATGCTTATTATAAATCCTTAGATCCTTCACAATGGACTCTCTTCACATTTTCTGGGTTCTCAGAAGCAGATGTTGTCTTAGTTTGGTAAACTTCTATAGTGCTGATAGAGTTTCCATGACTTTCCAAAAGAGAGAAAAAGTAACAAAAGATCAGAGCACTCAGAAGAGAGAATGAACTGCCTTTGTATTAGAAACATCCTCACAGCAGCGGTAATTATTATAATTGTTTTGGTTATTTACTGACAAGGTAATATAACATAAAATATAGCATTATAAATGTGAATTAACTTTACTAGATTAAAGTTGGTGATAACTGTGATGATAAGGTCACACATATATACACACTCCATAATAATATGGATAATAATAATATTTATGGAATTAAAAAACCTGTGTGTGTGAAAGTTGAATTTTGTGTTTTGAATCAATCAGTGAAAATTGTATGTTAAAATGTCAAATATTTTACTTGCTTTTTCTTTTCTTTTTTTCAAGATTGATGCGAGTGTCATCGAACTAATGACCGATGAACAGCTAAAGACGTACTTTCCGTCATATGGTGATCGTTTGGCTATTTTGGGATTTTGCAGACAGAAAGCCAGCAACAAGTATGAACCCAATAACAGGAAATCAAAACTTTTTGAGCGATTGAAATCTAAAATATCCAAAAAACTTAAGTCTGATGATTCTGTCACAAGTCAACAACACGCAACAAAGAATGCTCAGAAGGCTATAAGAAAGGTCGAATTAGGGTGGATGAATTATGATGCAGAAAATAAAATCTTCAAACAAGTGAGAACAAGAAGGGGTGGTGGAACACGAAAAGTAGATGCATCCAAAGAATCCAAGAAATATGATTTGATTCAGCAAGCTGTCAAGTTGTTTTTTGCAGATGGAAAAAGCCCTGAGGGAGACATCACTGAGTTTGAGGTAGATTTAATGGATTACAGAGAAATGTCAATAGATGAGGACATTACAGTTGGACAACTGTATGCAGACACCAGGTTGTCACTTTTACGATTCTACCTCACAACAAAGAAGAAAAGTAAATCGGGTGTGCATATTCAACAGGAAATCGACGTGCCTCCCACTCCACAAGAACTGACCAGTTCCCCAACAACAATGCCAGCTGACAGATGTGGAAATACAGATGACACAGATGTTATTTACATTGGGAACAACATGGAACCAGAGAAGACCAATGAGAACGCTTTGGATGACAGCAACATAGTCACATTTGTCACTGAAGACATTTTTTATGCGGAGGATCAAAGTTTGGATGATACATTACCTCTTTCACTTCTGAACAACTTTGCACAAAGTGAACAAATACAGAGGATCTTAGTTGTCCACCGTGGTCATGTCCTCCCAGAACTCATTGCTCATTTTTTGGATGAAAGTGTGTTAGGATGTGAAGTAAAAATTCAACTTATTGCTCCAGATGGAAAATTTGAGAGAGGCCACGATGACGGCGGAGTTGTGAGAGACTGTCTTTCCGAGTTCTGGAGTGAGTTTTATGAACAGTGCACTATGGGCAGCTCTTTCAAGGTGCCTTTCCTCAAGGTGCCTTTCCTTGCCTTTCCTTTCCATGATTTTGGGCAAATACACTGGGAAAGTGTAGGCCGTATAATTGCCTTTGGATGGCAAAAGACAAAGTACCTTCCGGTGAAAATAGCTCCAGTAATCCTGGAGCAGGCTGCTTTTGGAAGTGCAAAAAGCAATGTCATTGAGAATTTCCTGAAATTTGTTCCAGAATCAGAACGAGCAGTCGCGGTCAGACTTCAACACTGTGGACAAAGAAGAACTATTTGAAGTTTTGGATTGTCATAGCTGTCGTAAAACCCCAACCGAGAACAATGCAGAGGAAATCTTACAAGAACTTGCCCACAAAAAAATGATTCAAGAGCCTGCCTATGTCATTGAGCAGTGGGCAAACACGCTTTCCACTGCTATCAGTCATCTTGATGAAATTTCCTCTGTGTATGAAAACTTGCAGCCCACTGTGAGAAAGGTTCTGAGTACTCTTTCTTTCCCAGAGAACTTGAATACCCAGCAGAGGGAGATTCAAAGGTATTTAAATTCTTACCTTCGGGAATCTGACACACAAGGTCTGTCTCGGTTTCTTAGATTCTGCACTGGTTCTGATCTTTTTTTAGGAAAAACTATTGTCATTAACTTCACACAGATTCAAGGCTTCCAACGACGGCCAGTTGCACACACTTGTGGTTGTGTCAGTGTTTTATGACAGTTATCCTGATTTTAGATCTGAAATTAACAAAGTCTTTGAATCCAATGTGTGGGTGATGGACATAATCTAATTGAAGTTCGAGAAGAGAACTCTGTGGGGATTTACATTACAAACCACCGTACAATTTACCTCAACTTTTGTATTGTTTGTTTTAAGCTTTTGTTTCCTCGTTCTGAATTGTGTAAATGTACAGCTGTACTGTCAATTTGAAAAGTAAAAAAACAAACATGTTTATCACTATTATAGTGTTAATGTTATACAATGTTATTGTCAATTGTAAGACTGTTTGCGGTTGCTGCTTACGACTGATATACAAATATTGCACAACTTCAGTGCAAATTTATGGATGTTTTTTGCTTTGACCCAGTAGCACTACATCCAAGCCTATTTTAGTATTGATCTCTTAATGCAGTTATTGTTGTAAACTGGTTTGTGATTATAATGAGCATTGGTTTTCTTTTAGTATGTGATGTGCCAAAAAATGTTGTGCTGTTTTTCAGCAACAGTATACCCAGTCCTGTTACATTAAAAATGTTCATAACCATATACTTTTATTAACCATATACACAATTTTATTTTGTTTAAAAAAAGGCCTGCTTATTTTGCAGTATAAAATCCATGCTTGCTGTCTTATTTTATTTTATTTTATTTTATTTTGAACATTAGTAGGCCTGTCTTTTCATTTCAATTAAATGTTTCAAGGTACAATTTAAAAGTTGACACTAATAAAGTGAAATGTAGTATATGTCAAAAAGAGATGCATTGTGATCATGTCAAAGTATTACTGCTCAATAGAAAAGTTTTATTTAATATTACTAAGCAGAGAATAACATTTGTTTTTAGCTATGCTTCCAGTCAAAAAAAACAAACACTTCACAAATAATTTTAGTCTGTGTCACTTAGTTCATTAATTATCAACTCCCTGAGTTTGATATAAATATCCACAGTTGAATAGACATCTTTTGACATATCCAAATTGTGTTCTGTAATGAGGTGAACACAGACATCAAACACATCGTTGTCACATGGGTAGTCTTTAAATACACAATCTTCAAGACACACTTCAACTTCGTGTGGGTTTACAAGGTGTAAGTAATCTCTTGCGCCATATAACTGAGGTACCGCATGGATAATGGCTGGGCGACCATTTGGAGATCGAGAGTTATGTACTGGTCGTATTCTGTGATTATTCCATGATGATGTCACGTGATCCAGTTCCTCCTGAAAAATAAAATAAAAGGTTATTTACATTTTGGGATTATAATCTTTAGTCTGTAAGGATACCATAGCACCCTTACAAAAATTTATTATTTTTCCATAATGTAATTTGCCATGTTTGCAGCTTACAGTTGCTTGAGTATATCTATATACAGGCTAGGCCTTAGGGGGCAGGACCATTGTTACCTTCATAGGAACCATTTTTTCTAGCCTTATGCAATGTACGTCATCTTTTATGTCAAATTCTTAGTATGTAGTTTTTTTAAAGCAAGAAAATCTAATGCATTTAAACAGCAATTACAACTGCAGAAATAATGTTATGAGGTAAATGTTTTAAATATAAACATTTTAATAGTCTATAAAATAATAAAGTAGTTAAAATGATATGAATGATTCATATGAATATGAAATGATACATTTAAATACACAATTAAAGCTTGCACACAGGTTTAATTTTTGTTGTAGGTACAAGATTGAATTTCATAAGTAATCTACCCAACACTACTTGTGAGATACAATTACATTATGGTCAACAGGTTTCAAATGAATGATTAACAGAATTAAAGGGATAGTTCACACAAATGTAACTTTTGTCATAATTTACTCACCCTTATGTTGTTCCAAACCTGTATACGTTTATTTCTTCTGTTGAACAAAGAAAGATGTTCTGAAGAATTTTGGTAACCAAAGAGTTTGGGGTCTCTCTTTACTTTCATATAATATAAAAAAAATACTATGGAAGTTCATGAAAACCCAAAACTGAATATCTTCCTTTATGTTCAACAGAAAAAAGAAACTCATACAGATTTGGAACAACACAAGGGTGAGTACATAATGATTTTTTTTGTTTTTTTTGTGTGAACTGTCCCTTTAAATACAAATGAAAAACAAACAAAAAAACATGTGACTTACCTGTATTAAGTTTTGAAAACAGAACTGGATTAAACATTTGTCCAGGAAAGTGTGAGCATAATGTCCATCCTCTTTTAGATTGTCAAACAGGTTCATCCAAAACTGGATGCACTGACTTCTAAGTGTAAGCCATCATCTCTCAATCCGTTGATTGCTGGTGCTTGGCCCAAAAGTGACGCAAGCAGAGTCTGGATGTCTTCTATGATGTAGAAATTTCTGCATTTCTGCAACATTGACGTTCTCTGTACCGAGATCCAATCTCACCATGTTAGGGCAGCCTTCCGCCTCTATGACAGCTGTCATAAAGTACCCAGCTATAACCCGAGGATCACTGTTTGTTCTGTAAGCTTCGAGCCACATTATTTTCCTTGAAAACCCGTCTATGCACCCACTTATACAAATTCCGTATGGCTTTAATTTGTCGTATCCATCGATGTGCCAAACATAATTAGGTCCACGGCTGAAATACACTTGGCGGCGAAGTCGATTCCTAGACCTCAGGTCAACTCCCTCGCTGTCTAGCAACCATAAAATCACCCGCACTGTCTCTCTGTCAGTGATAATTCCATTGAGCCAGCATTTCTGATGCATCCACCTGTAACCATGTAGCTGCCCTGATGTTTGTAGCTGTTGCTGAATGAAAGCTGCCACATCAGCTTCATCAGTCTTGTTCTTCCTCCTCCAAAGCTGGTGTTTGCTCAAAAGTCGCTCAAGGGTGCGACTGCTAATTTGGACTCCATGTACCTCTTTCAATAGAGTTAGTATTTCACGATTTGTTAGTCCTCGTTTGAAATACTGTTCTATTTGTTTAAAATCCATGGATCACTCGGAGGCTCACTGTAAGGATCAGCAACACCGATCAATGCGCCTTGCCTCAGTATAACGTGGCGCACAGTGCGTGATAAGTTTCTCATTATTTCGACTTACTAAGTCAATATTTCGAGATACTAAGTCAATATTTCGACTTACTAAGTCAATATTTCGAGATACTAAGTCAATATTTCGAGATACTAAGTCAATATTTCGACTTACTAAGTCAATATTTCGACCTACTAAGTCAATATTTCGAGATACTAAGTCAATATTTCGACTTACTAAGTCAATATTTCGAGATACTAAGTCAATATTTCGACTTAAATATTTTTTTTCTCTCAACGTGGCGGAAACGGGCTTCCATAGGAAAGACATCTCGGGCTCAACGAATGCCGTGACGAAAGGAGGACCTGGAAGACGAACAGACCATTCTCTTCAGGATTAATAAGGTTCTGTTCATATCTGTGTCTTGGGCTAAAACATGCTCATTTGAGGGAACATTAATGTTTGGGAATAGGGCTGTCACGATTCCTCGAATAAATGTGAGTAATCGATTTAAAACTAATAAAAAAGAAAAAAATCCTTGATTGCAATTTTCTTGTGACACTTTACCAGCCAAATATGAGAAATAATCCATAAACCGCTTATTAGTCCTTTATACGGACAAAGGAATCCAGATAGAGATGTCCTGACTAGTGAAACATGAAGGTAATCTAAAATTGTGACAATAAGTGTCGTAAATACGTAAATGTGTGTGTTCTAGACATCGCAGGTATTTTTCATGAGAATGAAGGATATTTGTAATGCATTGCTAATCGACCTAGCCTTTATCATTCTATATAATACTAATGCATATTATAATTTCCGTCTCAGTCCATGTGATCACAAAAGGAAGTTATTTCAAACAATCAACTGAGTATGAAGTGAGTTTGGAATGAAAACATTATTTTTCTCAGTAAGTGGTGCTTTTTTGTGTAGGGTTGAGCATTGTTTGGGTTTTTTATTATACCAGTACCAAATTTGGACTTTTAAGTAGCACTGGTGCCTAAACTTAAAAAAAGAAGAAGACAACAACAGTTTAATGATGTTAAAGAACGGCTTTTTATTGAAATAAATTAAATGCAAAATTCTTTAAATTGAACAATGTATCTGTAAGAAATTGTTGATTTGATTTGTTTCGTTCCCTTCTCTCAGTGCAACTATTTACCAGAACCAGAAAAGCATAAAAACAGAAAGAGCTCTTTGAAGCAAAGACAAACCAGGAAATGAATGAATTCACAGGTTTATTGTGTTTGCTTAATTTGTGATACAGAACACTTCGCCCCCTCCCCTACATATCAACAAGTCCAGAGTTCATTGTGATGTTGTGATGTGGGCATCCTTTCTGCCCCCGCCGTCAAGACGTAGTCCTCATGACACTTCAGGTTTGGTAAACAAGTACAGCCATGTACACAGGTCCGTACGGCCGTCTGTGTTGTGGATCAAGTGCTGCAGTTTTCTCTTCAGACAAATAACAATTCAAAGGTCTTTGATGCCAGAATATAGGTTTTATTCTTTCAAACAAAACCGAGTCGATCTGCAGATCTCCTCCCAACACAGAGTAATCCCCCATTATATACCCCATGTCCTTAGACATCCCAAACATGTCATGTGACTGTCCTTTCTGTACATTGTTTCTTGGCCTGAATTCAACATTCTGCCCATTCATGGATTTTAACACTCTATGCTCATACATGACTCAAGACCATATATCACACACTCAGAGCCCTGAGAAAGGTGCATCCTGTTTTTTGCAGTCTCATCACTTTTACCGCTGAATGATACAACAAAAGGAGTTTCCTGTTTTTCCTCAGTCTCAGCAGTATCAGCACTTTTACAAATGAATACCATCATATCGATACATCTAATGGTGTATTATCACACAGTTGAATTGTACTAAATTACTTATCATTCATGTAAATAAAAACTCCAACATTTTCCCGCTTTGAGGCTTATCAAGCCTCATTTTCATTATTCTTTACCCCGAGTGTAGTTTCAAAATCCAGCCTTCTCAGTTATGCTACACAATGACCAAATCAAGTCACTTAGTTTCATTTCCAATGACCAGATTAATGTAACCACGCTCCGGAGGAGAAGTAGAACCAAACATCTCTTTTCAGACTCTTTCTTTTCAGTTTTTTTGCTTTTCTCCAAAAAGAGTAAAAGATTCAACTCTCCTTAACAATTAACTTCAAAAACAAACATTGTTATAAGCGTGTGCGTGCACTTTGTTCAGCCTTGCCTGTTGTTGTCACAGTTATGTAAAATACATCAAACAACAATCATGATATATATTTTAAAAGTTCTTTCTTGCGTTAGACATCTTCTTCAACCCAGATACTTTGCGCATCGTAGAGGGTCACCGTCTGGGGAGCGGTTAGGCTAGCACTTACACCCAGGGTGTGGCTCATCATTATTCATCTTCTTCGTCCTCATTGGAGGTACTCGAATCAATATCCAATGGTTGTACAATCCAGCTCGGTTTCCCATATGAATCCTGATAATACATACTTTGGTTGCCCTCCAAAATTACTTTATCATTATCTCAACATTTCCATTTGATTAGTTGTAGCTTCCAGAAGCATCTAGTGATCTTAAGATGGGAAGTACACAACAGAACAATAATCCCCCTATTAATATTGCCACTCCTAAAAACATAAGCCATGCTCCCCACTTTCCAAAATTTAAATCCAACCAATCCCATATCTTCTCATCTCTTCCAGCATTTTCTGTAATCTCTATTCTTAATTCTTTTATTTTATTCATAGCTTCACTAAATTTTCCTCCCGGAGCCGTATTATTTGGTATGAAGGTACAGCACTGATCTCCAAACATTACACACACCCCTCCTTTGTCTGCCAATAACCAATCCAGTGCTTGTTTATTTTGCCATGTTATTTTACTTGTTTCATGTAATCGTTCTCCTAATGCGGCTAAAGCATCATCTGTGTAATTAATAAATCTCTGCTGATTATAATCAATATAGTTGATCCATTCTGTGTTTTTGTTTGGGGTGATCCATACGAATATTGATTCAAACCCTGCTTTTATTTCATCTCTTGCTTTGAACTGATTAGATATACCTCTGGGTTGACCAACTGCATCTATAAATACTCTAGGATCTGGTTTATAGGCTCTCTTAGTCCTAGTTTTATCTTCTTTTATCGTTTGCTCTGAATCCCATTGTGCAATGGTTACTTCTTGAATTAGTCGTACTCTAGCACATATTCCTTTCCATCTTAAAGGTAAGAATGATAGAAGTCTGTCTTTTCCACAAGCCCAAAAGAAATCTGCTACTACTTTTGTCTGATCTTCATACAATTCTATTGATGGCAACGCTATAGTCTGATTTGTATAATTTTCTTCTGGATTTATTTTTTTTCCCCCCATTTCTTGTTCCTAGTGCTTGAAGTTCTGGAGCTCTTATTGGTGTATTTGAATTCCAATAATTCCTTCTATCTATGTTCCAAATTGTAGCACATTTTCCGGGGAATCTTCCTAAATTATGCATTCTTTCAGATTTATTAAAACACTCATATTCTTGATTATGATCAATGCTGAACCATTTTGGTATTTCTACTTTTTCTTTTTCTACTCTAAGGTTTGCATTTACATCCCAGTATCTACACCAGTCTCCCCAATGAGGTCTGTTAAATTTAACACGTCACATAATCGTATGGATTTGGAACTACTATTATCCTATTTAGTTGTGATTTATCACACATTAAACAATTATTCATACCTATTTCTCTTGCTGTAAATGTTACCCATTTGTACCAATCATTATGTTGTGCTTTTTCCCATAAAATATCTTCACTGCTAGTCTCACTGATTTTGTCCTCATCAAAATTTCTACGCTGCTTTGATATTTTTAGGTCATTAACCAACTCTTGTTCTATTGGGTTTATTATTGAGTTGTCATTAGGTTTATCTGAGGGCTGAGAAGTCATTGCAGGGAAGTCTGGGTAGTGCTGATCACAGTTTGAGCTTGACTAGAAACTTGGGTGCTGATGCTTGTACCTTGCACTTGTATTGTCTGATGCAGTAAACGTGATGATCATCATCAGCCACATCTTTGGACTCATCTTTGCTCAGCTCCTTGCTTCTCTGAGCTTTTAACATCTTGTACCTTTTCATCTTGCGCTCTTGTTTCACATCTCGGAACTCTTGTGCAGTGATTCAGATGATACCAGGTGGTGCTTCCTTCCACTTGGACCGCTGTCGGCGTAGCTGTCACCACTTTGCATGGTCCATCTCTCCTTGGCTCATTCCACTTTCTCCTGAACACCCTCAGATAGACGTGATCACCTGGGACAACTGGACACGGTGTGTCCGTCTCCTCACTGGGCTGCTTTCTAATTTCCTGCCGACATATAACTTTATAAACTGCAGTTAGTTTTCTCATATACGATCTCAACTCCAGTTGCAATTGTTCCAAAGCAGGCCCTAAGCATTTCACCCCTAAGCATTTCATGCGGTGTTAGATGCGTACTACTGTTAGTTTGCATACGATAACTCATTAATACAACTGTTAAAGCATCAATCCAGTTAAGTTTAGTACTTTCACAAATCTTAAGTTTGGCCTTGAGGGTACCATTTACCCTCTGTACCATCCCTTGCGATTGTGGGTGATAAACACACCCTATTTTATGTTTTATTCTTAAATGTTTCACAACTTGTTTTACAGTTTTTTGAATATTTGAACTTATTTCTGATGTTATTCCAAATCTAGGAATTACCTCTTTTGACAGAAATGTAATGACTATTTCTGCTCCTTCATCTGCTGATGGTGTTGCTTCCACCCATCTGCTAAATCTATTATCACAAGCAAAAATTGTCTATCATTGCATATAAATATGGAGACAAATATCCTTGGTCTTTTATTTTCTTTATCATCTCCCCCCTTGCGCAATGATCAAAACCATGCGCATCTTAAATGACGATGTTCAAAATAGCTTTTAGTTGATTTTAAGGCAATGGTTCAAGTGTCACTTCTGCTGATCAATTCACGATCCTCCTTTGAGATCAACACACACTCATTGGTCCTTATTTTTTTACCATCCTGGAAACCTTTTCTGGATTTGAACTGGTGTCACCTGTGAATGAGATTTTAACGATTTTTGTTAGTGATAACCTCTGCTCATCTGGCTCATTGCCCTTCTTAGTGACCTGTGGAAAGTTCATGTGGGCTGAATGCTGTCCTGATCCCTTTTTGATGCTCTTCTGCTTTCTCACCAGCAGAGTTTAATCCCTTATATTATCTTTCTCACAGTTTAGTGATTTACATTTTTTCAACAATAAATTTACCCTTTTGTCCTTTACAATTACAAAATTCAACTTAGTTACTTCATTTCGACTACCTGTGATTTCCCACACACGTGAGTACTCAACTTCGCGCGCTGTCAGGCTGTTTGAATTTATAAACTATATTAACAGCAGTTTCAATATATTTGCTGTGAGTTTTGGTAAATATTAATGCATAATGTGACATGATGCATTGAATACTACTTTGATGTCATGTACCTTAGTATTTTATGTTTGGGGAGTGATGCATTCAAATGTTTTACTTTATCAACATTAATAGGTTTCCTTGTGCATAACCCTCAGGTATTCCTTATAGCCTTATAGTCAGAACCAAAAGCCAAACACTTTAAGTATACAATTTATCAATTAAAATAAATCACCATATTTTATTTCTGAGATATTTTATGGTATTAAATTGGTCATTAACGGATCATAATTATTGCACATATATTTATTTATTCATTTGTAACAGAAGTGACTCACAGGCAGGGATTCAAATATTATGTCTTTATTAAGAATGGTCGAACAGGCAGATGGTCAGGGCAAACAGAGAGTAGACATAATCGGTAAATCAGGCAGGGGTCACAAAGGCAGGCAGACGGGATCAGAATCGTGGTAGAGGCGGTGGTCAAGACAGGCAGCTATCAATCATCAACGTTAATCCAGGCACAGGTCAGGGCAGGCAGAACAGAATCAAAAACGGGCAAACAGGCAGAATCAGAACAGACAATCAGGACAGGAATAAACGCTCAGAATGACAGCTATAGCAAATCAAGACTTTGCGGTGAGTGTGTGTGTGAAGCAGTCTTTTATAGTCCAGGTGATGATGAACAGGTGATGTGACAAACAATGATAATGGAGTCCAGCTGTGTGTGTTTAATCAGTCCAGTGTGATGGTTGCTGGGAAATGTAGTGTAGTGTGTAGTGAAGTGTCAGTATAAGTGAGTGAGCTCCTTCTGGTGGCCATGGAGGGGAGCGCAGAGCTCATATTCATAACATCATTTATTTATCATATATGGCAGTTACACACTGGTTTATAAATAATTACAATTAAAATCAAAATGTACAATTATGCAGATATAAACTCGCATTCTTTGTCAGATGTTTAAAGTCCTCGGCTGGTCCATTGTATCTGGTCATGGGACACTCGAATACTATGTGGTGTATAGTTTGTTTCTGGTCTCCACACTCGCACGCCGCCGATTCGCTCCATCCCCACTTATGCCAGAGGTATGCGCAGTTTTCAACACCAGTCCTCAGGCGATTCAGTCTGCACCATATTTGTCGACTTTCGTTAGACCCATTGGGCCGCTTATGGGTGTTAAGCTCAAAGATGATGTTGCTTGCATTATGCTGCTGGGCTTCCCTTTCTTTCAACCACGCTTTGCTGTCCTTCCATGCTGGATCATATGTATGTGATATGTACGATATGTATGGTTTCGGCTTTTAAGTCGGGTGTTGCTCAGGTTATTCAGATCTTCATGGATGGGAAACAGGGAGTTTTCGGACATTTTAGTGAATTCCCGTGCTAGGCATTTTTGTCTGCGGATGTTCGATGGTGCAATGTTACTGAAGGCTGGTATCCAGTGGGTAGGTGTTGACATGATGCAGCCCGAGATGGTCCTCATGGTGTGGTTGAGTTTAACGTCCACTCTGGCCACGTGTGCGCTATTCATCCATACGGGAGCACAGTATTCCGGCGTGGGTAGGACTGGACCAAAGGAATTTTTAATCCGATTTCCAGCAGGATATGTGTTCGGGCTGGCTGTTCACGAAGTATATGCTTCTTTACAGGAACTGGGTCCTAATTACGGGGTTGTAATTTTGGCCCCATCGAGCAGATTTAAAAGATCCCTTGTTTTTATTGTCATGGACAAGAAATGCGTTTGTTTTGTCCGCCCATCCCATGTCTCTGCCATTCTCATCAATATCCTTGTAGCCCCAGGAGGTATGGTGGCTATTGAAGTCTACGGCGGACAAAACAAATACACACACACACACACATGTATACATATAAAAGTAATTTCATGCATTGTGCGAGAGGATCAGTAATTCGTTGTTAAAGATGTTTCTTTAAGAAAATCAGAGAGATGTCCTTAGATGAATTCAGTCATTAGATTCTTAAGCGACCACTGACTTTCCAGAGTGAATGTTTGTTCATACTGAATTTATTTCGAAACATGCACTTAAAATTTGTAATTAGATCTTTAAAAATTAAAAGATTGTTTACATTAAATCTTTAAAGTTTTATTAAAATCGTATCTTAATGTATCTAAGACTATTCTTATAACATCTGATGCCCAACGGCAGAAATGATTACATTTAAAAGAAAGTATTTTTTTTTTTTCTTCCATTAAACAGCCTTAAAGTGAAAACTTTTTAACTTGGAAGTTGTTGAAACTTGTCTTAGATTTGATTTCTACAATGTTTTAAGCAGCATTTTGGTCTGGTAAATAACCTCAAGAAAACAATCCGGTTCATGGGATGAAACAAGTTGACAAAGCTAGTCACAATGTTTTTAAGAAATCTGTATGTTTTTTAAAAAACAAACTAGAAATATTTAAAATGAATTAAAGAGATTCCAAAAGTGAAGGTGTCTAAATGTTTGAACGTTGCTCTTATTTAGTTTAAGATGTGATTTTTCTTATTTTGACAAACTGTTTGACAAAAACGATTTCCCCCCCCATCACTATGGGATTTTAACATCCCAGTGGAATGGGTATTCATTTTAAAGTTTCAGGTATGATACAAACATGCGATACAAGGAAAATGAAGATGAAGCTTCTTACCAAGCAGAGAAAAGAATATGGATGTGTAAGATTTGAGGAATTAAGTATTAGTATCAGAACTGAAAATACATGAATGGGGTTTTGTGTTAAATGTCAACATATGTATATGGACCATTAGGTGAACATGGGGATGAATCTCCACTTCTATGGTAAAGGAACAGAAGGGCCAGCAGGGCTCCAATGTATTCGTGGTAAAACTTGGACAAATGACCATATGTAGACTTGGTTCTGGCATGTATAGGAAATTCCTATATGATCTTATCATGTTTGAGATTCCTATATGATGTTATCTATATTCTCTCATTGGGTGTCTCTGTTACTCCCCTAGACATTTCTCTATATATATTCAAATAGATAAAGAATAAAGTTGAGAGACAATTTATCTACCTCAGTGCTGAGTACTTACTTGTAAGTTTCAGCGTGTGTAATACAACTTTCTTACGCTAGTATGACTGTTCCAATTGACCTTTACCAATGCTTTAGATGCATCAGAATCACGATTTTTCAACATCAGAATGGCATTAAAAACGTTTTATCAACTGTTTATTATCATTTTCTATATTTATTTTGTCTGTATTTTTGGTCCAAATAAATAGATATTGATATTGCTTTTTCCGTACAGATTCTTTTCAGCAATTATGTGAGCACAAAACTTGCAAGAGGCCTAGTAATGAAGAAAAGTGTAAGAAAAGTGTCATATTGCATACATCTTATTGTGATCGGCATTTTCTTCCGCCTATACTATCAAGATTATCAAGATCACTGTTCATTTGTCGGTCTGTATGTGTTTTAGGTGAAGACTTCTATCTGGTCAGCAAAACAGTGTAAGTTGTTTGTAAATCAGCACATGTGTGATGAAAACATTTACGATTATCTTTTTTAATGTATTGACTGAAACTTTCTCTTGACAAAATCGATATGATTCCGATTACGATAATCGAAATATGATAGAGATAAGACAGTATAGAGAAAATTTTCAATGAAGTAAAAATTATATCGAATACTATGCTAATATATAGTTAGTTCAATACTACAAGTGCTAGTTTTTAAAAAATAAAGATTTCAGGTGAATTGGCACATCTAGTTTTATCTTTATTGAATACGACTTAATGGCAGATTAAGAATACTTTCATACTTTGGAGAAGATACGGGTATATTCACAAATGGTGCATTAAGATGGTTAGTGGGTTACTAAAAGAAACCTTACTTTTATAAAGCTATATAATAAATAAAGCTTTATAAAGTTAGCAAAATCTTGCCAGTCTCACCAGTTTACATTTTTACAAAACTTGCCATTTTGCCACAAAACAGTTTATTTTAAAAGTTATGATTTTTAACTTTTAAAATAAACTGACTCAAACGATATTTTCAAAAACCTTGCTCTGTTTGGACAATAATCCACACAGGTCATTCCTACTGGGGTGAACATGCTTTTTAAAAATGTCCGCACTTTAAATATGTCCGCACTTTCTATCTGTCCTCCCACTGGATCAGTAAAGTCTAACTATTCTAAAATTAGATCCCTTTTTTTTTTTTTTACAAGAGAATGTCTCTAGCTCTCATGTTATTTCTTATTGGAACAACTTCAATAATGTAAATTGGACCCATGTTTTGCGGTTGCTCCAAAAATCAGAATCAGAATCAGAAAGAGCTTTATTGCCAAGTGTGCTTGCACACACAAGGAATTTGTCTTGGAATTGAAGCTTCCAGTGCACATATACAACACAACATCACTGAAGAGCTAAAAACCGAGGCTGCCATCCGCGGCGCCATCTTGTTGTAATGATTCCTTACAAATAATCATGCTGCTGTAACGAGGCATTTGGGCTTTGTGATATCGCATAGGAGCTTTCTTATTGCAATGCTTACAGAACTAGTCATTTTAACAAGAGATTCTCACTTTAATAAGCGCGTATTTTAAAGTTCTCACAATGTAACAACTGTTGAGCCAGAAAAGATAAAACTTGTTGTACTCTCAGGAAGAAAAAAAACAGCTGAACAACAATTAAAGAGACCTTGTGTAAACTTGTAAAAAGCAAAATAAACAACTTTTTTTGTTGTTTTTTGATTTTTTATTAAACAGAACAATAAAGGTATAGTCAAATGGACTGCTCCCTGTATGAGAGAAGCAGAAAAAGTAAAAACTAAAAACTAAAACTACAAATATGAAAAAGTCTATTAAAGTGAACACTATATAAAATGCATCGGTGTGTAGTTGCATATGTAGTAACCATTTTATGAAAACAATAAGCCCTGTATCTTAGTGTGATTTACACTGATTTCAGAAAAGCTGAGAGGCATTTAACAACACCATTTAGCTGTTCTGAAATCACATTCAGCACATTCATGATGGAGTTTGTGTGGAGTTGCTTGTACTGTGTATTGATGCATTTTTATTTAGTGTTCAATATATTCCTTTATAATAGATAATACAATCCCAGCACATTTGTGGATAGAAATAATGCCAAGGATAAAATATATAATATGCAAAAGAAACACTTTCAGATCTTCTGACCTTTGTGCCTCAAGCTATCTGAAAGTGAAAATTGTTGTGTATATTTTATAATATTACATATATAATATATTATACTAAAATAATATTATATATATATATATATATATATAGGATAGGATTATATACATATATTTAAAATATAATGCCACAAATTGCACAGTAACAAATAACATTTGTTTTCATGTTTGTAATTATACTAGATGGCAAAGAAAAATGTTTCAATGAAGTTAAAATAATATCAAATACTATAAAGTTGATCCTATAAGACGGGTCCCGTGGATAAGATTTGAGGCAACCAGCGTTTTTTACTTTACATCTTTTTAAATAAATGTTTCAGGTGAATTGATTCAACACATTCAGTTGTTTTGCCTTTATTGAATTATGCTTCATTGAATGAATAAGTACCTGGGAGCGCTTCCTCTCACATAGCTGAGCCGCATTTGGTTTGAGGGAAGAAAGAACCGAGCCTCTCTTCAGTAAACAGACCTGTATTTGGACTTACATTGTCAACAGAACATCGGTGTTGGTCTTTAATTTGCAAAATCATCATGATAGCTATCATCCAAAATGGATGGCGATCATATCGCGTTCAACTTTTAAGCAAATCAGCCCATTTCAAATGAACAAAATACAATCCGCATGACGCTAAACGCTATAACAGTGACAAGAAGTAATTGACGGCACTATGACGGCTTTGACAAATGTGATGTTATATGTGCAGCTCCATGGTTATGAAATGTTTCTCTGTCTGCATCAAGCTCAGCCGATGCCCCGCCCCTGCGAGTCATATCCCCCACTGTGATTGGTTGGTTTGTTCAAATTGCACAAAAAAAGGAACCTTCTGCACCCAGCGCAGTAAATAGCTATTCATTCAAAACTCGTGGGCCGCACTAACATTAATCTTTCATATTGTCCTGCGGGCAACAAAATATTGTTTCGCCGGCTGTACGTTTGAGACCCCTGATCTAAATGGAGCATCTGTCATCCAAACTCGGCATTAAATAATTTATTTTCTTTTCCTCACAAACTTTTTATATCTACTAAAATTAAACAACTCCATTTCAACATTTTTCGTAGATATTACCCGTGCAATTTATTGCCAATGAAATCAGCAACAATTGTGTGCCAAGCTTGAATTTGATGATGACTCAATGTGTTTCCTGCAGCCTATTCTCTCACTTGTCACACAGGAAATGCTCTCTTCCAGGATCAGCCTGCAACTGAGCAAAGGCAGGAAATGCCAATCTTCTTGCACATTCATCCCTGACAATGACACAGATTGACATTTGATTGATGAAGGTTTAAAAAAACGTCAAGAATTGCTCAAGAAATACAAAACAGAGAAGTGAATGATCAGAGTGGGTTCTTATCTTGCCTCACAAGTTGGCAACAAACGCGTATAACTTCTTTAATCCCCATAGTGGTAGTACTTTTGATTCTTGCATTTATTTTTTGTTTTATTATTCCATTTATCAAGCCTGTGCTTAATTGTACTAATATTGTATCTTCCCAAAATGCTTTGACGAACTGTTAAGGAGTTAATGAGTAAATCATAATTGAGACTATGGTGTGGCAATTTTATTGACAAAAGGGCCAATGTAAGATTTGAGAGTTTATGTATTAGAACTGAAAATGCATAAAAGGGTTTCTGTGTTCTTTAAAAGTCCCATGACATTAGATATCAACCTATGTATATGGACCGCTAGGTGAACATAGGATGAATCTCCACTTCTATGGTAAAGGCACAGGAGAGTCAGTAGGCTCCTCAGATATCTGTGGTAAATCTTGGTCCACTGATCATATAAAGACTGGCTATTGCATGTATAGGACTCCTATAGGATGTTATCATGTTATCATTCCTATATGATGTTATCAATATTCTCTCATTGGGTGTCCCCTACACATTTCTCTATAGATATATTCAAACAGACAAAGAATAAAGTTGAGAGAGATAACTTCTCTACCTTTCTCCCTCAGCACTGAGTACTTATTCAACCGTTAATAAAAAGAGGACTGGAATGAGGCATGCCGGAAATTAATCTAACACACTCAAAACGCAATAATGTGGATTTTTTAATCATATAAAAAGTCACCAGTCAGGTTTATTTTTAGTATGTAAAAAGTATGTACCATCTTAACGCACCATTTGTGAATATACCTGTATCTCTTCTGAAGTTCACAAGAAAGTTTTCTTGATGTGCCAGTAAGTCATAATTCCATTAAGACAAAGCAACTGAATGTGACAATTCACCTGAAATATTTATTTAAAAACATGTGCCACATCTTATCCATCCCAGACACGATACCAGCAGCACAATCTTATAGTGTAAAATCAACTTTATACTAACATAGTATTTGATATTATTTTACCTTCATTGAAACATTTCTCTTTACCATCTATTTTGATATAAATATATATTACATTCATTCATTTAGCAGACGCTTTTATCCAAAGCGACTTACAACTTGAGGAATTCAGAAAGCGATCTGTCCTGAAGATACAAAAGTACACAGTGCTTACAATACAAAGTTTCGAACATTACATACAAAACTAGTACAAGCATGGGGAATAGAGGGAGCAAGAGAATACATTTTTTTTTTGTGTGTGTGTGTCATGTTAGGTCCATGTTGTGTTTTCAGTAGTCTTGTAAACCTTGAGAAGGAATCTGCATTCTGGATGAGGGCAGGGAGATTGTTCCACCAGCAAGGAGCGGTGAATAAAAATGTTCTTGAGAGTGATTTTTTGCCTCTCTCTGATGGAACCGCGTCGCTCATTGATCAATCAAAGGTTTCTGGTAGGTGTGTAGATTTGTAACAGTGAATGGAAGTATGAAGGTGCTGAGCTTGTGTAAGTTCTGTATGCAAGAGTCAGTGCTTTGAATTTAATGCGTGCTGCAAGTGGGATCCAGTGTAGTGAGATGAGGAGTGGTGTGACATGAGGTCTTTTGGGTTGGTTGAAGACCAGACGAGCTGTGGCGTTCTGGACACTAGCAGGAAATCTGACCAAAAGAGCAGTGCAATAATCAAGCCTGGAAATGACCATGGCCTGCACCAGAAGTTGTGTAGCTTGCTCCTCACTGAGCGGTCTGATCCTCCGGATGTTGCGTTAGTGCAAATCTGCATAATTGAGCCGTCTTAGCGATGCATTCTTTGAAGGTCAGCTGGTCCTCAAAGATCACTTCAAGAGTTCTGGCAGACCTTGAAGGGGTAATCGTGGTGGCGCCGATCTGGACGGTGAAATCATACTGTAGTGTTGGATCGGTGGGAAAGACTAGAAGCTCCATCTTTGCCAGGTTGAATTGCAGATGATGCTCTTTCATCCATGCCGAGATGTCCGCTAGCCAGCTTGTGATTCTCGCAGCCACCGTGGGATCATCTGGTTGAAACGGCAGGTAGAACTGTGTGTCATTGGCGTAGTGGTGATAGGAGAAGCTGTGTGTCTCTACGATGGGACCCAGTGATGTGGTGTACGTGGAGAAGAGAAGTGGTCCAAGTGGTCCTGTGGAACACCGGTGACCAGTTGACATTCTTCGGAGACCTCCCCCGGTGCATGCAACCCTGAAGGACCCATCCGTGAGATAGGGTTCAAACCACTGAAGAGGATGCCTAGTGACGAGAGGGTAGATAGAAGGATATGATGATTAACAGTGTCAAAGGCAGCAGATAGATCTAAAAGAATGAGAAGTCACCTTCACCTTCTTGAAGACTGGTTGATCAACCAGACTGGTTTATGTCCAACTGGCCATTCTGAGAGAGACAAGAAGATACCTGGTTAAAAATAACACGTTCAAGAGTTTTTGATATGAACTGTAGGAGAGAGCCAGGTCTGTAATTATCAATGAGTGATGTGTTTAATGTGGGTTTTTCGAGCAGTGGGCTTACCCGAGCCTGCTTGAATGCGGTAGGGAAGGTTCCCGTGTGAAAAAAGGTTTCTGGTTACATCAGAGGTTGGTCTATTTTCATGTGTGTGTGGAGCTGAGAACTGACTGCTGATAGTTGCAGTTTTAATAATAAAGAAATGGGCAAAATCATTGTCCCCCTCCACCCTCTACCTCTTTAACTGCCAGAGGAGAGAGCTGAATGTTTTGAAAAGTGCATGCATGTAGAAGCGCTATTAATCTTGGTGAGGAAATGCAAATATTTAGCAGTATGGACATCAGTAGAAAAGGTAGAGAGCAGAGATTTATACAAACTCAGGTTAGACGGGTCCTTTGAATTGTGCCATTCTCTCTCAGTTGCCCTTAACTTGGTTCACGAAGAACATCCGTTAGCCAGGGGTTAGAACAGGGGTGGGCAAACTATTTGTCTCGCGGGCCACATTGGTTTCTTAAAATTTACAGAGGGGCCGGGGTGAGCGCGGTTCGCGATTGTTGACAGGGAAGAGGTATGCCGGCAAATCCAGAGCTAAAAACAGAGCTACAGAGCGACATCTAAGTGTCATGTACATTTTATTCTAAGGTACATTATATATTTTTATTTCCTATAATATACATTATATTTCCTCTACCTATATTTCCTTAAAATAACAACATAACGTTGACAGCATACAACTTCTTTTCAGAAGGTCGTACCTGTGCATTTACTTATAATAAATCCTAGAAAACCTGTATAAAGTATAGTTTGGTCTTAAATCACTCGACTGGGACATGTGAAATTACAACAAAACAATATTAATACAATTTAAACGACAGAAAAACCATAATATGCAATGTGACTTATTCGTGCCTCAGCTCTAAATTGACAATCACAGGCATCCAATCACAACTGACCTCTGGAAAAAAGGGAACTAACCAATGACATTTGATGTTACTATTACAAGAGCAAGCCCCGCCCTACGACTGACAAAAAAAAAATGCTCGCGCGAGCAAAAACAGCAGTCGAGAGCGGGCGAATGTTCGCGCGCACACAGATTAGATGTCACGCGCGAGTGATTAAAATGAGCTCGCGGGTACCCGTATTTACGCGTGTAGCTCTGTTTTCCGCTCGCGGAAGGGGATGGGGGTGTAGAGGGGTTTGCGACACACGCCTACTCTCCACCACACTTTCAGCGCCACTGCCGCTTGCAGCCGCCACAGAGTGACATTATAGGGAAATGTAAAATGAAGGAGGTTTAATACAGGTTCGGCGGGCCGGATTAAAAAGCCCAACGGGCCAGATATGGCCCGCGGGCCGTAGTTTGCCCACCCCTGGGTTAGAAGGAGTAGCATGCGGTGACCTGGAAGAGAGCAGACAGATATTGTCTAGACAAGACGTTAGAGTGGAAAATAAAGGGTCTGTTGCAGTATTCACTAGGGATGTGCCTTTCGACTAATTTGTTAGTCGTTTAAACGAAAATTTTGTAACCGACTAGTCGACTAGTCTAAAAGTAATGCCGCTAGAAATAATGGGTCACATTTCCACGGCGCGCTTTTCATTCTGGAGTCTCAAAACTGCAGCTTTATGTAGCGAGAGGCGTGTGTGTCGGTTTCCATGGTGAAACCCGTGACAATGAGTTAAATCAGTGCTTCTCAATTATTTTCTGTCACGCCCCCCCTCGGAAGAGGTAAACATTTCGCGCGCCCCCCCCTCCCCCCATTTTGGAACGTTCGCCTTATGGTTTCCATGGCAACGCGTCATGCTTGTCACGTGACATACCGCAGTCACAAAAAGCGCTGTATAATAGTGTATAATACATTTATTTAGTTTTTCTTTTTTATTCAAATTAGTCTTTATTATTTCAAAATAGTCACCAACTTGTTGGCTCAACTTGTTGAAACCTAAAAGAAACCTTATGTGGTTGAAAACACTGAATTGTTGTGATAAATGACAAGCTCTGAGCGCGTCTTTTTTGGATCAGTGCCAGATATCGCGTGAAAACACGGGTTAATTTAGTGGTTGATCACGTGACACACATGAACACCGGTGTGATCGTACACGTCAAAGGATGAGGGGACTGTTATCTGAACTTCATATATGCTGCTCTTGTTCAGTGCAAGAAAACCTACTCCCTGGCAAAAAAAAGCATGTACTCCAGGGTCACGTGCGCCCCCCCTGGCATCGCTCCCTGGGGGGGCGCGCCCCACTATTTGAGAACCACTGAGTTAAATAAACAGGTAAAGAATAAAAAAAGTATATATATCTTTCTTTAAGCTGAACGTGATCACAGTGACGGACAGTTGTAGTAAATGACGCGATGATCTGGCTTTTTCGGCTTGTCTCTCCAAACATTTTCGTGTCTATTATTAATATGGCTATGCTCGGATCCAGTGGAATCATTATATGTCAGTTTATAAAACACTTTTCTGTCTCCTACTTTAAAATACTCCCACACCTCGCTCGTCTTTCAGTGGTCATTATTAAACCCGCCGTGACTGATGAAACAAAACGCATGGGAGATCTGCGGTAAAGATTTAGTTTCTGCTTGTTGTTTCCATGGCGACGCGTCATGCTTGTCACCTGACACCGCAGCATCAAAAGCACTATGACAGATGTATCGCATTTATTTAGTTTTGCTTATTTATTCAAAATATTCACACACTTGTTTCAAATATGCGGAAGTGAATGTGTTTTGTCTTAAAAGCCTTTTATAATGATCACATCAGCTGATCTAAGACGGGCGCCGCAGTTCAGAGAATCGGCTCGAAATACATGGCAGTAAGTGTCCGGTGAAGCGGGAGAAGAATATGAAGTTTATAGTAACCTATGTGTATCTGATATGAATAAAACACCTTGTCAGTTTATAATTTAATGGATCGTTATTTCCGCTTTTATAGACATCGGTGTGTATTTTTCGAACTATAAGTGTATTTTTTTGCCAGTTCTTATTAGTATTTAAATGTCTGAAACCTAAAATAAAGATACTGGTTGAAAACTGAATAGCTGTGATATATGACAAACACCGAGCGCGTCTGTCGCGACCGCAGCCAACGCGTGAAAACACGTTTGAATTTAGCAATTGATCACAAGATGCACGGATCTTTCTAATCCCACGTGCGATCGCGCGCGTCAGAGGGTTACATGTAAGGTTAAAATGTCATTTGAACAATAAAATCTTGTGGGGTTTTTTTCTTGTGTTGTCGACTAGTGGCACCCTGTTCCGTGTAGTCGACTACACTCGCACATCCCTAATCAATAGCAGGCATCCCTTCACCATGGTTTGCCAAAAGTGTCAACGCTACACGTGTGCGCTGATGATTTCTTGAGAATGTGTACACGATATGCAGTTGATCCATATCACGCATATAAGCGCTCAAAATTGTCTTGCCAGTTAGAACGTTATTTTAGTAGCACCTGTTACGAAATAATTGGTCTGTGCGAATAATATTAATACATGGGTGTGAGACAGAGACCATCTCAGAAGTATAGTAATACCTCGGTTTACGAGTTTAATTCGTTCCAAGAGCGAGCTCGTAAACCAAAATGCTCGTACACCAATTTCCCCCATAAGAACGCACTAAAAATCACTTGATTCGTTCCACACGACCATAAATGCCCATTTTAAATATTTTTTTAGTTTTAACCTATTAATTACATTTAAAATTATAACCATTAAGATCTCATATAAATACTAATTAAGTATTTTTAGAGTTTAACTGTCATTATTAACTATTTACTGTAACATGCACTTTACCTCTTCATTGCTGGCATGATCGAGACGAGAGGAGGGGGGAGGGGGGGGTTACTGCTTATATATTTCACTACATTGTAGCGTTGCTTCTTTTAATAACCAGACAGGTTCCTTCTCATTCAGAGATTTTATTGAGAACTATCGGATTGCGGTTCTGGCTTCAACCCACGCCGTACATAACAGAAGAATCAAAACTATCTCTGCTTACGAGCAGATGTAAGATTTTTTAAACTTCCAAAAGTGATAACTGGACAATGTGAAAGAACACGAATTTTGTCAGAAGAAAGGCGACGTGTATGGAAAGCTGCGATCAACAGGGCTGACATTCAGACTGAAGAAAAATGGAATAGAACGATCATATACTCTAAACATTTTGTAGGGGGTAAGTTTAAATGTATTGACAATATTTAATATGTTTAGAAGCAGCAATTTATATCAAAAGTAAAAATGTGTTACAGTCGACAGACAATAACCCACCCCACCCACTTTGTCCTAATTAGTAACTTTCCCAAAATTCCTTCGTAACTCAATAAACTTAACCTTTAGCAGTATTTGACATTCCTTTAGCTTTTGTTTATTGTTATAAATTGGAAACATATTCAACAATTAAAATATATACAAGTTAAATTCAACCAATTTGTCTAACGTCCTTTATATTGAAATTCGATTCAGCAGTTAAAATAACACCTAATGTTATATTTTATATCTCCTTTTTAGGCATTAAAGACACAGAGCAGTGATGAAAACACTATTGTTCATGTTAATTCAGTCCATGGAGAGGTTCATGAATGTGAAAGTACAGAGCTTTCTAAAACTGCGGTAACTTGTCCTCATTACACCGCTTGTATCCATAAACACAATAGAAGTCACTTATGTTAATTGTTTTTGATTTACAATCTACAGATATGTAGTATTAGAGTAATAAAGAGTATGATAACAAGTAAAATTAGCGACGATCGTCAATAAGATATACGAGTTGACACTGACAGTAGGGATTCAAAATGGCGGTGCGCAGTGCCTGGTGGGTAACTACGCAGGTTTTGTGATGTCAGTGAAAACAACGGATAGAATGATAAAGGCTAGGTCGATTAGCAATGCATTACAAATATCTTTCATTCTCATGAAAAATACCTGCGATGTCTAAAACACACACATTTACGTATAAGACACTTATTGTTAGATTGCCTTCATGTTTCACTAGTCAGGACATCTCTATCTGGATTCCTTTGTCCGTATAAAGGACTAATAAAGCGGTTTATGGATTATTTCTCATATTTGGCTGGTAAAGTGTCACAAGAAAATTGCAATCAAGGAATTTTTTCTTTTTTCTTAGTTTTAAATCGATTACTCAAATTTATTCGAGGAATCGTGACAGCCCTATTCCCAAACATTAATGTTCCCTCAAATGAGCATGTTTTAACCCAAGACACAGATATGAACAGAACCTTATTAATCCTGAAGAGAATGGTCTGTTCGTCTTCCAGGTCCTCCTTTCGTTACGGCATTCATTGAGGCCGAGATGTCTTTCCTGTCTGTGGCAGTCTTTTGATACCTATAGAAAAACATCTAGCATACATGTCTGTGATTGGACATTGCAATCGTCAGCTCAACGTCAACACCTAAGATTGGTTGGACTGCTTAGAACGTAGCAAAAAACAATGTGTTCAAAGTCTTTGGAAAAAGATGTCTTTGATTTGAAGTGAACCGATTCGACACCTTTCATTCTCATATCCAGGCATCCGTGTAAAACCAAATCACATGTAATAGTCTTATCAAGCACACACAATATCATAATAATATTGGTTGCATTTAATTAGAATACAGACACATTATAAAGCAGCACACTGGACTACAACAGCCTCAAACTTACCCCGTGATGGTCAAACAGGTCCATGAAATTGATTTCTACAGCCAATCAGAAAAGCGTCTGTGCATTCGGCAGCCAACATAGACGCATGTGATTGGTTGATCGGCTCAACGTTGCAATAAACAACGGTTCAGTGTTTGAAGTCAAGGCTTTCGAAGTCTTCCGTTTTTTTTTCAACCCTTTGAAGTGAAGCAATTCCGGCGTTCGAGGCCTTTCACTCGGTTTAATTTACGTCACCATACTTCGAATTATTTCATACATGAAGCAAATGTCACAAGTGATAGGTTTTTTACCGACGCTGTAACGGCAGCTGTCCTGTAGCTCAGTCAGTAGAGCGGCACTGCTCTCACCGCCAGGGGCGCGGGTTCGCGCCCAGGGTAACAAAGACCTGACACTATCTTTCCTGCATGCAGTTTAGGTCGCTTTTGGGTCTGCCAAATGTCTAATTGTGGATAGCGAATGGTAAGCAGACGTTTCTTCTCCATTCATTCATAATGAATCCACTTGTGTTTTCCTCCTCTTGTAGAGAAAGTCAAAAGTACGCTATATTTATGCATTTGGATCACATTTTCCTCTATAGATCTCTACTATACCTGCTAAAACTCTTGCAAAGCTTTCTTGTAGCTTTCTCAATCAGTAGATAACACCAAGGTCAGGGAAAGCAAGAACTGATTCAATGTGCTCTTTGAGTGCAATGTTAGTCACTTTGGAGGACAAATGCAAATATCCAAGTGTCATAGTCTTGCCAATCATCAGTAATGAACAAAACATTAAAGAGAAGTTCTTTTACCCCTGCCTCATACACTTTATAATTAACCATTTTCGAATAGTTTTTACGTTAACAATAATAATATAGTTGGAACAGAGGACCCACCTACGCAGACAAAACTAATTTTGGTTGCCATAATTTGCCTTTCAAATGACAAATGATTTAAAAAAATAAATAATATATATATATATATATAATACTATTTATACAATAAAATAGCGAATACTTTTTTCTTTTTTCTTTCCACATTTTGTTTTTATGTGCCACAAATAAAAGGATTTTAGTTTTTTAGGAATAGAAGAAAAGCTACAAGATGATATACTGTGAATGACATATCTAAAGAAATGCAATTATCTTTACAAGAACTAATTTCTTCACTTGTGCACTAAAGAATAATAGTTCTCGTTGCATCCTTGTTTCTGGACTGAACTAAATAGCACTCAAATATCTGTTTCATTCCACTGCATAGCCTTAAAGAACTAACTTAAAAATGTATCATTGGCAAAAGACTCGCTGTGTAATCCTTAGCTGACATCTAGTGGCTGTAGTTAAAATGTTGTTATTTTAATGTTAAAATTGTTCCAGTAAAGGCATCTCATAAATGTAGTTCTTTAAAGTCCTTTACATAAAGTCTTGCTTTTTTATTTATAAATGGGAGCACATTTATGCTAATTATTACAATTAGTTACATTAATTACTCTGACAAAACAAATTTTGGTTGCCATAATTTGCCTTTCATTTATATAGATAAAATAAAATATCTAATAGTTTTCTTTTTTCCTTCCACATTTTGTTTTTATGTTCCACAAATAAAAGGATTTTAGTTTTTTTAGGAATAGAAGAAAAACACTCAAAATACAACTATTTTAGCAACAAGATGATATACAGTAGAACCCCGACTTTCGAAACGCTCTACGTAAGAAAAGTTCGACATACGATAAAAGATTTCGGGTTTATTTCCGGCCGAGTTACGACAAAATGATCGAGATGCGAAAAGCGAAATCTCGGCGACGTTTTCCGAGTTTTGTTTTGATACTAACGCTGATTTTGGTTCGGGTTGGATGAAGACTACAGTTTGTCCCGTCAGAACAATGATGTCTCACTCAGGGAATGATCCAAAACTGGTATTTATTAAAGGTGCATAGATCGATAAAACCTCAACGATTGGCACTAATTCCCTGTATTTCACTCAATAAACTATATACAATCTTCAGCCGATCTATTTTACCTTAATCATCCATCAAACTCTCTTCTGTCACGACACTTCCTGAACTCGAGGGAAAGAGAATAGTCCATTTCGCACTGAATGACAGGGATGGCTGGAATAGTCCATGTAAGAAGGGGAACACTTTTTACAATCCTGCTCTCCTATTGGTCAGCATCGCTCCCACCAGCCTCTCCTGTTAGCATAAACTTTTTTATAATCACATGAATATAACTAGTTTATGCTATTTGTGTACACCTGATTGTTTAGCTCAACCACTGCACAGCAAGAATGCATATGCACATGAGAATTAGTTCTGTGCACAAAGCAATGCAATACAACAAACTAGTTATTTGCACAAAGCAGTGCAATGAATATAACTAGTTTATGCTATTTGTGCACACCTGATGTTTAGCTCAACCACTGCACAGCAAGAATGCATATGCACATAAGAATTAGTTCTGTGTACAAAGCAATGCAATACAACAAACTAGTTATATGCATAAAGTAAGCAATGCAAAGAACTAGTTTATGCTATTTGTGCACAACTGATTGTTTAGCTCAACCAACGCAAAGCAATAATGCATATGCACATGAGATTTAGATATGTGCACAAAAAGCAATGCTATGCAACAAATTAGTTATATGCACAAAGCAGTGCATTGCAACAAATTTGTTATATGAACAAAGCATTGCAATGCAACAAACTAGTTCATGCACAACCGATTGTTTAGATCGAACAATGCATCAATGCATATGCACATGAGAATTAGATATGTGCACAAAGCAATGCATTGCAACAAACTAGATCTATGCAAAAAGGAAGCATTGCAATGCAACAAACTAGTTTATGCTATTCATCAATGCACAACTGATTGTTTAGCTCGAACAACGCAAAGCAATAATGGATATGCACATGAGAATTAGTTCTGTGCACAAAGCAATGCAATACAACAAACTAGTTATATGCACAAAGCAGTGCAATGAATATAACTAGTTTATGCTGTTTGTGCACACCTGATTGTTTAGCTCAACCACTCCACAGCAAGAATGCATATGCACATGAGATTTTAATATTTGCACAAAAACAATGCAAAGCAACAAATTAGTTATATGCACAAAGTAAGCAATGCAAAAAACTAGTTTATGCTATGTGTGCACACCTGATTGTTTATCTCAACCAAGGCACAGTAATAATGCATATGCACAAGAGAATTAGTTCTGTGCACAAAGCAATGCTATGCAACAAATTAGTTATATGCACAAAGCAGTGCATTGCAACAAATTTGTTATATGAACAAAGCATTGCAATGCAACAAACTAGTTCATGCACAACCGATTGTTTAGATCGAACAATGCATCAATGCATATGCACATGAGAATTAGATATGTGCACAAAGCAATGCATTGCAACAAACTAGTTCTATGCAAAAAGTATGCACATGAAAATTAGATATGTGCACAAAGCAATGCATTGCAACAAACTAGTTCTATGCAAAAAGGAAGCATTGCAATGCAACAAACTAGTTTATGCTATTTATCAATGCACAACTGATTGTTTAGCTCGAACAACGCAAAGCAATAATGGATATGCACATGAGAATTAGTTCTGTGCACAAAGCAATGCAATACAACAAACTAGTTATATGCACAAAGCAGTGCAATGAATATAACTAGTTTATGCTGTTTGTGCACACCTGATTGTTTAGCTCAACCACTCCACAGCAAGAATGCATATGCACATGAGATTTTAATATTTGCACAAAAACAATGCAAAGCAACAAATTAGTTATATGCACAAAGTAAGCAATGCAAAAAACTAGTTTATGCTATGTGTGCACACCTGATTGTTTATCTCAACCAAGGCACAGTAATAATGCATATGCACAAGAGAATTAGTTCTGTGCACAAAGCAATGCTATGCAACAAATTAGTTATATGCACAAAGCAGTGCATTGCAACAAATTTGTTATATGAACAAAGCATTGCAATGCAACAAACTAGTTCATGCACAACCGATTGTTTAGATCGAACAATGCATCAATGCATATGCACATGAGAATTAGATATGTGCACAAAGCAATGCATTGCAACAAACTAGTTCTATGCAAAAAGTATGCACATGAAAATTAGATATGTGCACAAAGCAATGCATTGCAACAAACTAGTTCTATGCAAAAAGGAAGCATTGCAATGCAACAAACTAGTTTATGCTATTTATCAATGCACAACTGATTGTTTAGCTCGAACAACGCAAAGCAATAATGGATATGCACATGAGAATTAGTTCTGTGCACAAAGCAATGCAATACAATAAACTAGTTATATGCACAAAGCAGTGCAATGAATACAACTAGTTTATGCTATTTGTGCACACCTGATTGTTTAGCTCAACCACTCCACAGCAAGAATGCATATGCACATGAGATTTTAATATTTGCACAAAAAGCAATGCAAAGCAACAAATTAGTTATATGCACGAAGTAAGCAATGCAAAAAACTAGTTTATGCTATTTGTGCACACCTGATTGTTTATCTCAACCAATGCACCTGCAATAATGCATATGCACAAGAGAATTAGTTCTGTGCACAAAGCAATGCAATACAACAAACTAGTTATATGCATAAAGTAAGCAATGCAAAGAACTAGTTTATGCTATTTGTGCACAACTGATTGTTTAGCTCAACCAACGCAAAGCAATAATGCATATGCACATGAGATTTAGATATGTGCACAAAAAGCATTGCAATGCAACAAACTAGTTTATGCTATTTATCAATGCACAACTGATTGTTTAGCTCGAACAACGCAAAGCAATAATGTATATGCACATGAGAATTAGTTTTGTGCACAAAGAAATGCAATACAACAAACTAGTTATATGCACACAGCAATGCAAAAACTAGTTTATGCTATTTGTGCACACCTGATTGTTTATCTCAACCAATGCACAGCAATAATGCATATGCACAAGAGAATTAGTTCTGTGCACAAAGCAATGCAATACAACAAACTAGTTATTTGCACAAAGCAGTGCAATGAATATAACTAGTTTATGCTATTTGTGCACACCTGATGTTTAGCTCAACCACTGCACAGCAAGAATGCATATGCACATAAGAATTAGTTCTGTGCACAAAGCAATGCAATACAACAAACTAGTTATATGCATAAAGTAAGCAATGCAAAGAACTAGTTTATGCTATTTGTGCACAACTGATTGTTTAGCTCAACCAACGCAAAGCAATAATGCATATGCACATGAGATTTAGATATGTGCACAAAAAGCAATGCTATGCAACAAATTAGTTATATGCACAAAGCAGTGCATTGCAACAAATTTGTTATATGAACAAAGCATTGCAATGCAACAAACTAGTTCATGCACAACCGATTGTTTAGATCGAACAATGCATCAATGCATATGCACATGAGAATTAGATATGTGCACAAAGCAATGCATTGCAACAAACTAGATCTATGCAAAAAGGAAGCATTGCAATGCAACAAACTAGTTTATGCTATTCATCAATGCACAACTGATTGTTTAGCTCGAACAACGCAAAGCAATAATGGATATGCACATGAGAATTAGTTCTGTGCACAAAGCAATGCAATACAACAAACTAGTTATATGCACAAAGCAGTGCAATGAATATAACTAGTTTATGCTGTTTGTGCACACCTGATTGTTTAGCTCAACCACTCCACAGCAAGAATGCATATGCACATGAGATTTTAATATTTGCACAAAAACAATGCAAAGCAACAAATTAGTTATATGCACAAAGTAAGCAATGCAAAAAACTAGTTTATGCTATGTGTGCACACCTGATTGTTTATCTCAACCAAGGCACAGTAATAATGCATATGCACAAGAGAATTAGTTCTGTGCACAAAGCAATGCTATGCAACAAATTAGTTATATGCACAAAGCAGTGCATTGCAACAAATTTGTTATATGAACAAAGCATTGCAATGCAACAAACTAGTTCATGCACAACCGATTGTTTAGATCGAACAATGCATCAATGCATATGCACATGAGAATTAGATATGTGCACAAAGCAATGCATTGCAACAAACTAGTTCTATGCAAAAAGTATGCACATGAAAATTAGATATGTGCACAAAGCAATGCATTGCAACAAACTAGTTCTATGCAAAAAGGAAGCATTGCAATGCAACAAACTAGTTTATGCTATTTATCAATGCACAACTGATTGTTTAGCTCGAACAACGCAAAGCAATAATGGATATGCACATGAGAATTAGTTCTGTGCACAAAGCAATGCAATACAACAAACTAGTTATATGCACAAAGCAGTGCAATGAATATAACTAGTTTATGCTGTTTGTGCACACCTGATTGTTTAGCTCAACCACTCCACAGCAAGAATGCATATGCACATGAGATTTTAATATTTGCACAAAAACAATGCAAAGCAACAAATTAGTTATATGCACGAAGTAAGCAATGCAAAAAACTAGTTTATGCTATTTGTGCACACCTGATTGTTTATCTCAACCAATGCACCTGCAATAATGCATATGCACAAGAGAATTAGTTCTGTGCACAAAGCAATGCAATACATCAAACTAGTTATATGCATAAAGTAAGCAATGCAAAGAACTAGTTTATGCTATGTGTGCACACCTGATTGTTTATCTCAACCAAGGCACAGTAATAATGCATATGCACAAGAGAATTAGTTCTGTGCACAAAGCAGTGCATTGCAACAAATTTGTTATATGAACAAAGCATTGCAATGCAACAAACTAGTTCATGCACAACCGATTGTTTAGATCGAACAATGCATCAATGCATATGCACATGAGAATTAGATATGTGCACAAAGCAATGCATTGCAACAAACTAGTTCTATGCAAAAAGTATGCACATGAAAATTAGATATGTGCACAAAGCAATGCATTGCAACAAACTAGTTCTATGCAAAAAGGAAGCATTGCAATGCAACAAACTAGTTTATGCTATTTATCAATGCACAACTGATTGTTTAGCTCGAACAACGCAAAGCAATAATGGATATGCACATGAGAATTAGTTCTGTGCACAAAGCAATGCAATACAACAAACTAGTTATATGCACAAAGCAGTGCAATGAATATAACTAGTTTATGCTGTTTGTGCACACCTGATTGTTTAGCTCAACCACTCCACAGCAAGAATGCATATGCACATGAGATTTTAATATTTGCACAAAAACAATGCAAAGCAACAAATTAGTTATATGCACGAAGTAAGCAATGCAAAAAACTAGTTTATGCTATTTGTGCACACCTGATTGTTTATCTCAACCAATGCACCTGCAATAATGCATATGCACAAGAGAATTAGTTCTGTGCACAAAGCAATGCAATACATCAAACTAGTTATATGCATAAAGTAAGCAATGCAAAGAACTAGTTTATGCTATGTGTGCACACCTGATTGTTTATCTCAACCAAGGCACAGTAATAATGCATATGCACAAGAGAATTAGTTCTGTGCACAAAGCAATGCAATACAACAAACTAGTTATATGCATAAAGTAAGCAATGCAAAGAACTAGTTTTATGCTATTTGTGCACAACTGATTGTTTAGCTCTAACCAACGCAAAGCAATAATGCATATGCACATGAGATTTAGATATGTGCACAAAAAGCAACAAATGCAACAAATTAGTTATATGCACAAAGCAGTGCAATGAATATAACTAGTTTATGCTATTTGTGCACACCTGATGTTTAGCTCAACCACTGCACAGCAAGAATGCATATGCACATAAGAATTAGTTCTGTGCACAAAGCAATGCAATACAACAAACTAGTTATATGCATAAAGCAATGCAATGAACTAGTTTATGCTATTTGTGCACAACTGATTGTTTAGCTCAACCAACGCAAAGCAATAATGCATATGCACATGAGATTTAGATATGTGCACAAAAAGCAATGCTATGCAACAAATTAGTTATATGCACAAAGCAGTGCATTGCAACAAATTTGTTATATGAACAAAGCATTGCAATGCAACAAACTAGTTCATGCACAACCGATTGTTTAGATCGAACAATGCATCAATGCATATGCACATGAGAATTAGATATGTGCACAAAGCAATGCATTGTAAAAAACTAGTTCTATGCAAAAAGGAAGCATTGCAATGCAACAAACTAGTTTATGCTATTTGTCAATGCACAATTGATTGTTTAGCTCGAACAACGCAAAGCAATAATGGATATGCACATGAGAATTAGTTCTGTGCACACAGCAATGCAATACAACAAACTATATGCACAAAGCAGTGCAATGAATATAACTAGTTTATGCTATTTGGGCACACCTGATTGTTTAGCTGAAACACTCCACAGCAAGAATGCATATGCACATGAGATTTTAATATTTGCACAAAAAGCAATGCAAAGCAACAAATTAGTTATATGCACGAAGTAAGCAATGCAAAAAACTAGTTTATGCTATTTGTGCACACCTGATTGTTTATCTCAACCAATGCACCTGCAATAATGCATATGCACAAGAGAATTAGTTCTGTGCACAAAGCAATGCAATACAACAAACTAGTTATATGCATAAAGTAAGCAATGCAAAGAACTAGTTTATGCTATTTGTGCACAACTGATTGTTTAGCTCAACCAACGCAAAGCAATAATGCATATGCACATGAGATTTAGATATGTGCACAAAAAGCATTGCAATGCAACAAACTAGTTTATGCTATTTATCAATGCACAACTGATTGTTTAGCTCGAACAACGCAAAGCAATAATGTATATGCACATGAGAATTAGTTTTGTGCACAAAGAAATGCAATACAACAAACTAGTTATATGCACACAGCAATGCAAAAACTAGTTTATGCTATTTGTGCACACCTGATTGTTTATCTCAACCAATGCACAGCAATAATGCATATGCACAAGAGAATTAGTTCTGTGCACAAAGCAATGCAATACAACAAACTAGTTATTTGCACAAAGCAGTGCAATGAATATAACTAGTTTATGCTATTTGTGCACACCTGATGTTTAGCTCAACCACTGCACAGCAAGAATGCATATGCACATAAGAATTAGTTCTGTGCACAAAGCAATGCAATACAACAAACTAGTTATATGCATAAAGTAAGCAATGCAAAGAACTAGTTTATGCTATTTGTGCACAACTGATTGTTTAGCTCAACCAACGCAAAGCAATAATGCATATGCACATGAGATTTAGATATGTGCACAAAAAGCAATGCTATGCAACAAATTAGTTATATGCACAAAGCAGTGCATTGCAACAAATTTGTTATATGAACAAAGCATTGCAATGCAACAAACTAGTTCATGCACAACCGATTGTTTAGATCGAACAATGCATCAATGCATATGCACATGAGAATTAGATATGTGCACAAAGCAATGCATTGCAACAAACTAGATCTATGCAAAAAGGAAGCATTGCAATGCAACAAACTAGTTTATGCTATTCATCAATGCACAACTGATTGTTTAGCTCGAACAACGCAAAGCAATAATGGATATGCACATGAGAATTAGTTCTGTGCACAAAGCAATGCAATACAACAAACTAGTTATATGCACAAAGCAGTGCAATGAATATAACTAGTTTATGCTGTTTGTGCACACCTGATTGTTTAGCTCAACCACTCCACAGCAAGAATGCATATGCACATGAGATTTTAATATTTGCACAAAAACAATGCAAAGCAACAAATTAGTTATATGCACAAAGTAAGCAATGCAAAAAACTAGTTTATGCTATGTGTGCACACCTGATTGTTTATCTCAACCAAGGCACAGTAATAATGCATATGCACAAGAGAATTAGTTCTGTGCACAAAGCAATGCTATGCAACAAATTAGTTATATGCACAAAGCAGTGCATTGCAACAAATTTGTTATATGAACAAAGCATTGCAATGCAACAAACTAGTTCATGCACAACCGATTGTTTAGATCGAACAATGCATCAATGCATATGCACATGAGAATTAGATATGTGCACAAAGCAATGCATTGCAACAAACTAGTTCTATGCAAAAAGTATGCACATGAAAATTAGATATGTGCACAAAGCAATGCATTGCAACAAACTAGTTCTATGCAAAAAGGAAGCATTGCAATGCAACAAACTAGTTTATGCTATTTATCAATGCACAACTGATTGTTTAGCTCGAACAACGCAAAGCAATAATGGATATGCACATGAGAATTAGTTCTGTGCACAAAGCAATGCAATACAACAAACTAGTTATATGCACAAAGCAGTGCAATGAATATAACTAGTTTATGCTGTTTGTGCACACCTGATTGTTTAGCTCAACCACTCCACAGCAAGAATGCATATGCACATGAGATTTTAATATTTGCACAAAAACAATGCAAAGCAACAAATTAGTTATATGCACGAAGTAAGCAATGCAAAAAACTAGTTTATGCTATTTGTGCACACCTGATTGTTTATCTCAACCAATGCACCTGCAATAATGCATATGCACAAGAGAATTAGTTCTGTGCACAAAGCAATGCAATACAACAAACTAGTTATATGCATAAAGTAAGCAATGCAAAGAACTAGTTTATGCTATGTGTGCACACCTGATTGTTTATCTCAACCAAGGCACAGTAATAATGCATATGCACAAGAGAATTAGTTCTGTGCACAAAGCAATGCAATACAACAAACTAGTTATATGCATAAAGCAATGCAAAGAACTAGTTTATGCTATTTGTGCACAACTGATTGTTTAGCTCAACCAACGCAAAGCAATAATGCATATGCACATGAGATTTAGATATGTGCACAAAAAGCATTGCAATGCAACAAACTAGTTTATGCTATTTATCAATGCACAACTGATTGTTTAGCTCGAACAACGCAAAGCAATAATGCATATGCACATGAGATTTAGATATGTGCACAAAAAGCATTGCAATGCAACAAACTAGTTTATGCTATTTATCAATGCACAACTGATTGTTTAGCTCGAGCAACGCAAAGCAATAATGTATATGCACATGAGAATTAGTTTTGTGCACAAAGAAATGCAATACAACAAACTAGTTATATGCACAAAGCAATGCAAAAACTAGTTTATGCTATTTGTGCACACCTGATTGTTTATCTCAACCAATGCACAGCAATAATGCATATGCACAAGAGAATTAGTTCTGTGCACAAAGCAATGCAATACAACAAACTAGTTATTTGCACAAAGCAGTGCAATGAATATAACTAGTTTATGCTATTTGTGCACACCTGATGTTTAGCTCAACCACTGCACAGCAAGAATGCATATGCACATAAGAATTAGTTCTGTGCACAAAGCAATGCAATACAACAAACTAGTTATATGCATAAAGCAATGCAATGAACTAGTTTATGCTATTTGTGCACAACTGATTGTTTAGCTCAACCAACGCAAAGCAATAATGCATATGCACATGAGATTTAGATATGTGCACAAAAAGCAATGCTATGCAACAAGTTAGTTATATGCACAAAGCAGTGCATTGCAACAAATTTGTTATATGAACAAAGCATTGCAATGCAACAAACTAGTTCATGCACAACCGATTGTTTAGATCGAACAATGCATCAATGCATATGCACATGAGAATTAGATATGTGCACAAAGCAATGCATTGTAAAAAACTAGTTCTATGCAAAAAGGAAGCATTGCAATGCAACAAACTAGTTTATGCTATTTGTCAATGCACAATTGATTGTTTAGCTCGAACAACGCAAAGCAATAATGGATATGCACATGAGAATTAGTTCTGTGCACACAGCAATGCAATACAATAAACTAGTTATATGCACAAAGCAGTGCAATGAATATAACTAGTTTATGCTATTTGGGCACACCTGATTGTTTAGCTGAAACACTCCACAGCAAGAATGCATATGCACATGAGATTTTAATATTTGCACAAAAAGCAATGCAAAGCAACAAATTAGTTATATGCACGAAGCAATGCAAAAAACTAGTTTATGCTATTTGTGCACACCTGATTGTTTATCTCAACCAATGCACAGCAATAATGCATATGCACAAGAGAATTAGTTCTGTGCACAAAGCAATGCAATACAACAAACTAGTTATATGCATAAAGCAATGCAAAGAACTAGTTTATGCTATTTGTGCACAACTGATTGTTTAGCTCAACCAACGCAAAGCAATAATGCATATGCACATGAGATTTAGATATGTGCACAAAAAGCAATGCTATGCAACAAGTTAGTTATATGCACAAAGCAGTGCATTGCAACAAATTTGTTATATGAACAAAGCATTGCAATGCAACAAACTAGTTCATGCACAACCGATTGTTTAGATCGAACAATGCATCAATGCATATGCACATGAGAATTAGATATGTGCACAAAGCAATGCATTGCAACAAACTAGATCTATGCAAAAAGGAAGCATTGCAATGCAACAAACTAGTTTATGCTATTCATCAATGCACAACTGATTGTTTAGCTCGAACAACGCAAAGCAATAATGGATATGCACATGAGAATTAGTTCTGTGCACAAAGCAATGCAATACAACAAACTAGTTATATGCACAAAGCAGTGCAATGAATATAACTAGTTTATGCTGTTTGTGCACACCTGATTGTTTAGCTCAACCACTCCACAGCAAGAATGCATATGCACATGAGATTTTAATATTTGCACAAAAACAATGCAAAGCAACAAATTAGTTATATGCACAAAGTAAGCAATGCAAAAAACTAGTTTATGCTATGTGTGCACACCTGATTGTTTATCTCAACCAAGGCACAGTAATAATGCATATGCACAAGAGAATTAGTTCTGTGCACAAAGCAATGCTATGCAACAAATTAGTTATATGCACAAAGCAGTGCATTGCAACAAATTTGTTATATGAACAAAGCATTGCAATGCAACAAACTAGTTCATGCACAACCGATTGTTTAGATCGAACAATGCATCAATGCATATGCACATGAGAATTAGATATGTGCACAAAGCAATGCATTGCAACAAACTAGTTCTATGCAAAAAGTATGCACATGAAAATTAGATATGTGCACAAAGCAATGCATTGCAACAAACTAGTTCTATGCAAAAAGGAAGCATTGCAATGCAACAAACTAGTTTATGCTATTTATCAATGCACAACTGATTGTTTAGCTCGAACAACGCAAAGCAATAATGGATATGCACATGAGAATTAGTTCTGTGCACAAAGCAATGCAATACAACAAACTAGTTATATGCACAAAGCAGTGCAATGAATATAACTAGTTTATGCTGTTTGTGCACACCTGATTGTTTAGCTCAACCACTCCACAGCAAGAATGCATATGCACATGAGATTTTAATATTTGCACAAAAACAATGCAAAGCAACAAATTAGTTATATGCACAAAGTAAGCAATGCAAAAAACTAGTTTATGCTATGTGTGCACACCTGATTGTTTATCTCAACCAAGGCACAGTAATAATGCATATGCACAAGAGAATTAGTTCTGTGCACAAAGCAATGCTATGCAACAAATTAGTTATATGCACAAAGCAGTGCATTGCAACAAATTTGTTA
>JAWRVZ010000675.1:0-106357 GCA_037043235.1 Rhodeus uyekii
GTTCGTTTCTCATCTTTTTGACCAATTTTGCTTTCAAATTAAACTTTTTAATACACCATAAATTTTTTTTGGGGATTTGTTTAAAAGCAGAGGCTCTGTTCTGTCTTTTGATGCAATGCATGTCAGATATTTACACAACTAAATATTCTGGGGTCATGGGGACATTTTTTTTTTTTGTGTGAAAATAAAAAATGTTTCACTAGCTGTGAAAAAGTTAACCGTTTCTGAGAACACTGAACACCACTTTTATTGCCAGCCACTGGACAATTCCCTTTTGAAAGTGCCCTTAAACTTCCAAGTTTATACTTGTATATATTTATACACATGCAGACACTTAAACTTAGAATTACTCTAATGTCACAAAGCCATATGATCCTCACGTCCTGTTCCTGACAAAGTAGAAAACCCTTGATCCTGACTGAGCCTCTCCAGCTCTGCCATCTGTGGTGCGACTACTTCAGTGAAGTGAAGACGCCACAGAGATTTGCTGACTTTACATGTCTACAGACTGCTGACGGCTGCAGCGTTTCCCCCTCCACTTTGTTTTCCCTCTCTTTCGGTTCAGAAATGCACTACAATCATATTTGAGAGTGGACAGGATTGGACTGCATTTCGGAAGGTGGCCACCTCTGCTGCCCAGCACTGTTCATCCATCACGGCAAATAGCGATTAGCTCTGCAGCAACCCCAGTGATGTCTTTGAGACTGTAGGGAGAAAGCGCAAGAGTACTCTAAATAACCCTTTCATGTTTTTTGGATGTAATTCCCAGCTCACCATTCAATGAACTCACCGCCATTTCTGTCCACCTGCCTGACTCCCATGCATCACCTCAAAGCGTCAAAGGTTCTTATCAAAATTTCAGCTATAAATGTCCATCTGTCTAATGCGACTCCTTTGAGATTAGGAAGACATTTATCATCCTTTCACCATCTCTGTTGCCAGGCAACAACGCCTCTCATAGCAGGAAGTCCTCTGGAGAGGATGGGGGATTGATTGTTTCAGTGGGATGACTGACTTCTCCCACTGCTTACCTACTGGAGTCATTTGACATCAATGAGGATACTATACTTACTGCGTAATAACTACTGGGTCAGTGTTAATCCAGCTGAGCATCCAGGTATCTCCTCACACTTGATGGCAACTATTCAAATAGGGGCTGTACGTTTCCAAACAATCAACTTCAAATGAGACCCATCGCTCATATTATTGCTTCCGGTCCTGTGTATTATGTTTTGCCGTCTTTGGCAATGGTACGCATTTCCTTTGGTGTAATACTTGAGCGACGGTTCATTGCATTAGTTGGATACTCTCTAGTGTAATGAGTTGTGTGGGATGGTTTCATGTGAGCTTGTTTATCTGTTACTGCTGAATTACCGTAAGTGATGAATCACGTCTATATGCCCAGAGCTTTTTCTGTATGCAGCACAGACCTAATTGGATTTATCACTGCCACTCGGATCAGGTTGCATTGTGTCTCAGCATGTGAATACAAAAGTGAATGAGCGTTTTATCCATTCGATTGTTTGTTTTAAAGTCTCACAGGGTTGAACAAGTGTGAATTTGGAAATGCTGTCCTTGACTGTCTCTCGAAATGCAGGGAAAGCACCTGATGGGTTTTTAGGATGCTCTTAGGGCTGGGAGATTGTTGACAATACAGCAATGACACAGTTGAGAGAAGAAAATGATTCGACCACACGATGGTGCGCCTGATTAACCGCTCTCGTGAGACACGCTGTATGAACGTACAACACAGTGCTGCTCTTAAACAGCTGTTCACTCAAATGCATTGTTGAAAAAAGAGACGCAGGCAGTGGAATGGGGACAAAAGCAAAGCTATTATCGTATGTTCCCGCATATAACCCGCAGACGCAGATAATCGGCACCCTCATATAGCCCGCGGGGTTCGGGGGTTTGTGTAAAAATCGCTGGCATAAACTGCACCCATGAACTTTTTTGTGTAAGTTCACATTTTGAATTTCAAATGTTGCTCGCATGACGTCAATTATCCATAACTGTTCAGGCTCGATACACAGTGCTTGTGCGCGAAATTCAAACAATAAGAAAACAAACAAGTCAGAATCAGAATAAAAAGAAAAAGCAAAAGCAGTGTCTCCCGCTGTGCAGCAGCTCGTCCCTTAAGAAGCGATTCTACAGGTGTTGATCATCAGATGAGAAGAGCCCGCCCTCATGCAGCACAGCCAATCACGTCTTCTTGCATGATTGACAGGTCAGACAGCCTATCAGTGCCAGCTGTCAGAGTGATAGTGCAAGCGCCAGACACAACAACCCTCGCAAGAAAGAAAAACAGAGATAAAATACTGCAAAAAAAAAAACCTTATGTCCTTAGGGACGTAACAAATATATTGAAATATTTTTATGTGTAAAAAGTTTATGATATAGCCCGCACCCTTATATAACACGCACCCCCCGGCGGCATTTGTAAACTCGAGTATAACCCGCGGGTTATATGCGGGAAAATACGTTAGATGCAAGTTGAACTTTTTTGTTTTAACTTGAGCTCCACATTTTCTCAAGGGTGAGACGCTGCAAAAGATGCAAGACACGAGTGCAGCACCGAAACTCATTCGCTAAACGTACAAACTATAGGAAAAAATAGTGCTTGTTTTTTTTATATTTAATGTTTGCATGAAACAAGTTCATGCATCAAGGAATTGATTTGCATGAATGTGTTTAATATGTTCAGAAGTGTTCATGTATGTTTGGATGCTTCCAATTTCTCAAAGATTATTTTTTATTTTTTTGCCTTGCCTGTACTCTTTCCTGTAGTTTAAACAGTAGAGCTTGCAACACCAAGCTCATGGGTTCAATTCCCTGGGAAAGCAAGAACTGATTAAAATGTCAATGTGTACAAACCTTATACAAACAAAATTTGACTGAATATTTAGTATAAATATGTAAGATCCCTCCATTCACTTCAATTAATGAATGATTTTTTTTTTCATCATTTATTTTGAACTTGAAGCCTGAAATTCAACTTTGCCATCACAGAAATAAATTGCATTTATTATTATTATTATTTTTTCAAACATATTAAAATATAAGTTATATTAAATTGTAATATCATTTAACAATATTACTGTTTAACCGTTTTTAATCAAATAAAAGCTTAAGAGACTTTCAAAATCATTCAAATGTCTAATAGGAATTAAATGTCTTAAGCGTTAATGTATTTAAAAGTGAGTGATCATGTTGTCAATTTAATAAGAATAGAATAAATCAAGACTTTTGTAGTCACTGTTTAATTGCTTATAATTTGTTTATATCAGACAAGATTTTGGGGTATTTTGTTGTCCTATGTTCTATCCTTTCCATTTAAAGTTGCAAGAACATTGTGAAAAGGAACATTTCCTGGACTGAAATAGTTTCATTTTATGCTCCTCCTCATAGAGCGTAAACATGAACTGGCAAAATGCCTATGCCATCTGCTCTACAAATGTTCTTCACATTTTTGAAGTTCCTACACGGTGACCTCTGTCAACTTTAGTAAAGTTAGGTAACTCGGGTAAGATTAGGTAAGTGTTTGGCAATAGACGATTAGACATTAAAAGGTTTCTGGGGTGATTCCAATTTTAAAGTTCATGGGTAAACCTGCAAATAAGCCTTGCAGTAGCAGTGTTTCTGTACCGAAAAGTGTTGACCGTAATACATAAATTGTAACTAAAGCGCAAAAAACAGTTTGCTTTTCCACAGCTGGAGGCTGTGTTGCTGTGTGCCGTTTCCTTGCCTTCAAAAAATGTAAAAAGCGATCATAATTTACCAGACTCCAGCAGTTTGCAGAGTTTCCAAGCATGGTTAAGAAGAAAAGGCAGGGATGGAGCTTTGCTGACAGCACTGATGAATACGTGTGTGGATGAGTCTGCAATGCTGCGTTTCTAGACATGGCAAAGTTTATGTCCGTTTTGTCCGGCCACAAATCGCGCTGACCAAAGGGAGTATGTCAGCTCCTCTGAGAACGCCGGTGTCACCGAAGTCAGAGTTGATTCAAACTGTATTTTACTAAAGTACACAACCCACCTCCCAATTTGATATATGGTCTCTCATCCCAGACAGGAGCTTGTTTTGTTGTCTCTATGGTATTCTTTCTAATTATAGCTTTTCCAAGGAATGTTACCGATTCTCAGAGGTTTTGAAGGATTGATTGCATGGTAAATATTCATTAAGGTCCACAGCAGGTCAATCATTATCTCTGGTGTATTCATGCTCCCGCACTGTCAGATTTACTGTTTTCCAAATGTCTTCAGCTTGATTTAAGGATACAAACACATCTGAAAAGACCTAATGTCATGCTCAACTGAGTTCCACAGCAGATCTTTAGTGTATTTTCCTCAGATTTGAGGTTTTTTTTTCGAGGCTTCTCTGGATCCTTAGAAAGTATTAATGTCTTATACTTTAATTTAGGGTTGTAAAAAAAGTCCTAGTCCATCTGGGAGAAGTTCTGCTCATACTATAAATTTCAGTGCATATGGAATCTTTATTCATTTTATAAATGTATTTTACTTTTAGTATCCTTATAACATATATTAATTTCTAAAAATAAAATAAAAATCTTCCTTACCCACACATTTTGAACAGAAGTGTATATAGTTAAATAGTTATATTTATTAATATGTTAATAAAATATATAATTAAATGTTAATAATTTAATAGGAGTATTGATTAGCATTAAAAAGCAAACATACTTTTTAAATAGTCTTTATTTAATAGCTAAATATCTAGATATAAAATCTTTGTTTTATTGTCAAATTTGTCTTTTCTTTCCATTAAAATTCCTTTAAATATACTGATGCCTTGCTCGCAATATGATTAATCCCATTTCAATCATGAGAACTCTCAAAATAGTTTTAGCATGTTGTTGATTGTTAATATTAATTTATTATTATGGTAATGGCCTAGACACACTGCTGTGAGCATGTAAGATATGCTGATGCTGCATAAATAGACTTAAATAAATACCGTAGCTGATCTGGGGAGGTGGAGGGTTTCAGAGCAAGCAATCTCATTGGCTGCATGATGAGCTAGGACAATCAGCTTGTGCTATGCTGTAATGATGTGATTGCTTGCCTATTGCATATAAAGGACCGATCAGCTTCTAGAGTCTGAACTAGATCTTTTTTAGAAGGCACAATTAACTTTTTTGGAGCTTGTTAAAATAGCTTTTATCTTTCTTACCCCAGCACATTACCACCGACAGCTACATCCCCTGTTTGACCGACCTCTGCAAGGCCTTATGGGAGGTGATGTTCAGTTACCACCTAACCATGCAGTGGCACGATGAGCACTACAAAGAAGAGACGACTCCCGGTAAGCAAAATTAGTCACTCTTATCTGTTTATAAAGTTGTGGGTTCATTTCTTAGGTAAATTGTATTTTGAAAATGGCAAAAGTGTGATAAACATAAAATAAAATGATTTTGTTTACTTTAATTCATGCATATCTTCTCAGTTTATTGTTGATTTCTCGGAGTTGGTCACAAGTCTTGATTTCAGTCTGACTAAAGGCACTGTTCAAAAGATTCAAATGTCCTGTGAGGAAAAAGCTTACTAAAGTTACTTAGCCAAACTATATATGGATTTATATGAACTTTATATTTATATTTATATATATATATATATATATATATATATATATATATATATATATATATATATATATATATATATATATATATATATATACATATACATACATATATATATATATATATATATATATATACATATACATACATATATATATATATATATATATATATATATATATATATATATATATATATATATATATATATATATATGTATATATATATGTATGTATGTATATGTATGTATATGTATGTGTATATATGTATATGTATGTGTATATATATATATATATATATATATATATATAATGTATGTGTGTGTGTGTGTGTATATGTATGTGTATATATATATATATATATTAAATGACTCACTTAAATGTGTGTGTGTGTGTATATATATATATATATATATATATATATATATATATATATATATATATATATATATATATGTATGTATGTATGTATATATATATATATACACACACACACACACACACACACACACACACACACACACACACACACACACACACACATATATATATATATATAATGTAAAGTTGTATTATAATTTTTTTTTACATTTATTTCTTAACAAAATCTAGGAAAATATAATTTAAAAAAAATCTAACAGTGGAATAAGACAGAATACAGTTATTTTATTTGAGGAGGTTTTAGTTCCCTATAATAACCTTGTAGCTAATGTGATTTTATATAAATGTTTGGGTTTTTATTATAAGCAAATATTCTGTTTAAGGATGAGTTTTTTTTTAAGGTGAATTTTATGTAGTTTCCCCCCCCCCCTATTCCCTTTGATTGTAATAGATCGAAGTGTGGAAAAGATAAGACGGGAAAATGAGTTGTAGGATCTATAAATGTCCCAAGGCAGATTCAGACTATGGTGCAACATGTCACGTGGACCACTTTCTAGGCTTCATCTCTGACAGTAATAGTATTTTTCAGCTTTCTTTGGCACCTGCGGTTCATCTTTCTGCTGACACAACCCTCCAAGTCCCCTTGTGTTCCTCTAAACCATCTGGAGGTCGACTGCTGTATTTTGGCTCTTTTGTATGTAACTCTAAATCAGTTTTAGTAGAAAGAGCTTTGGGATTCATTAGGGTGTTCACTACCCCGTCATAGTTAGATTTATAAGCATTGCATTTGTGCTTTTATGGTGTAAGGTCTTACCTTTTATATTTAGAGGAAATGGGTTTGGGTGTGCTCTGTAATCAGCACAGCTGTGGCCGAGGAGACTGAGCAGGTAATTGAAAGCGGCGCTGTGCCGTTAGCCAACTGCAGTGTAGTTTGTAACGTTTGCCTTTCTGTCTTGCCTCTGCTTCGATTTCTGAGGTCACTGAGCACTGCTGAAATAGATTGCTGCTTGTTCTTGGTCAGGTCTGTCATTGGAAATTCATTGAACCTTTCTAAAGTTCCCTAATAACCGCTCCATACCAAATGTTACTGACTGAACAGCCATCGTTGCTGCAGATAATGATGGTTATGTACTATCAATGTTAAAGGAGGGGATGTGATATAATTTATTTCTTATAAAACTCCTTTAAATTTTAACACATTCATCTCCACCCCAAATTTGTATTACTTTATATTGTATTAATTGTCTTTACTTCTGTTGTATGTCTTTATCTTTGTTACTTATTTTGTTCATCTTTCACATTTGCTACAGTCCCCCACCCCACACACACACACACACACACACACACACATCAGTCCTCAAAAGAGCAATTACTTGCATTTGTAACTTATCAACGACTCTGCCAAAATGGCTTTTAGAAAATAACATCAAATTAAATTTAACAATGTAAAATACATTTAGTGACCCTAATGTGCAAAACAAAGAGAAGAGCTGCCAATGGAACAAAATAAAATGCACTCAAGTTACATCAGTATCATGTTTTTTTTTTACTGGAAAATAAACATTAATTTTAGAGTAAAATGCTCTCAATCTGTAGTAATGGATAAAAACAAAATATCCCCAACATGTAAAAATCTCTAAAACAAGATAAATTTACTTAAGATAGAAATTAGCTATACTGAAAAAACCCCAGCATGTCATATTATCTTTAAGTAAATATATTGTGTTTCTAGCTTATTTTAAGCATTTTCTGGGAAAGAAAAGGCATATTTTTGCAGAAATGCATCCTAATTTTATACCTTTTCCTGTAAAAACAAAAACAAATCTTGTCTAAATGCCCATTCACACCAAGGACGATAACCATAAAAAAATAGATATGAATACAAAAGAATAGCAGAGTCCACAAGACAGCTATGATCATAACGCCACAGCATTGTTGGAGTCACTTTGCAAACCATTTTATCCAGCTGATGAGCAATAAACGCATTGACAATTATCACTGTTTAAAGATGTAGCTGTTTTTATGCTCATTTTTGTAAATTAAACTGATATTTGACTGCAGTAGAGATATTATGGGGACATTGTGTTTACATGTCATCAGATTAAGAAATGCTTATTTGTATTTTTGATTATTAGTTTATATTCTGAAGATATTCTCTCATCTCCTGCACATTCCTTTTTCCCTTTCTCTCCCACATTGGAAAGCTCCTTCAGCTAATCTGCTGGCCTGCAGGCTCCGGAGAGGCAGCAGTGTCAGTGTCTGGTCTTATTGAGGATAAGCACAGATTTCTTTCCCTTTTGTCATCAGTTACCACACATAGCTTGGGAAAACTCTGTAGTGACTTCATCTATTCCTTTTTCATGCATTAAGCATAATGAGTAAATTATTATTCTTTAAAAGAAGTCTCTTAGATCGTGGTGCTTGCAACACCAAGGTTATGGGTTCGATTCCCAAGGAAAGCAAGAACTGATTAGAATGTCAATGTGTTTCTTGAATGCAATGCGATTCACTTTGGATAAGCATCTGCCAAATGCATAAATGCAAATGTAACTGATCAAAATACAGTAATGTAGTAATACTGCAAAATATTTTTACAATTAAAAAAAATCTTATTTTATCTATTAGTTATGTCATATCGTTTAAAAGTAATCCATCTTAATATATATTAAATAGTCATATTTTCAAATGGGCCTAGAATGTTCTGACTTGCTAGACTGCCTTTAATCGAGGGGATTTTCCTCAATTGTTTTTGGTAATGTGTTGTTAACCTGTCCAGCGTCCCGTTAAGTTTCGTCAGAGACTGTGGCAGTGTCCTTGAAGCTTTGCATCTTTCCCATTATCAGGGGAAAAATGGATTCATGCATTTATTAGTAGACTTTTCTTAAGAAGTCGTTGTTCTTGAACATGGAATATGCTAAATTTGTTAACCGCTGATTTTCAAGGGCCGTCATGCTCAGTGAAGTCAAGTCACCTTTATTTATATAGCGCTTTTTACAGTACTGATTGTTTCAAAGCAGCTTTACAGTGAATAAAAGTGAATAAAGCAGCTCCCCAAATGAGCACCAATGATCATTCATGGGCGACAAGGAAGGTGACGCACTGCAGCGTGGCTTTCTGTCACTGACATGTAGAACAAAGTTGGGAAAGGTGAAGGCCAATCTATGCCATGCTGACACACTCAATCAAATCAGTATGTAAACTAAATTCATAAAGTTATGTTCTGAATTTTCAATTACACATTGACCTCTAACAACAACTGGAGGGTTTAAGAAATATTCACAATAATTACTACATTAAGTCATATTAGAAAGTCAATAGAAAGTGTTATTGGGTATGCATATTAATATTATTGTTATTTTATCATCTTTATTATGCGTTTTATTACTTTGATATATTACTTAAAATATCATTTTAACTATTTTTTTTTGTTCCACTTTTGTTTTTAACAAATTATTTTGTATTAATTGTATTAAGTGCTTTTACCAAGCAAAATTTTGACACAAATCCTGCATTTATGGCGCTTTGTATCCATTAGTTTCAAAATAAAGCATTTGTTAATCTTGGTTAATGCTAATTTCTGCATATAATACATTTTAACGCTAGTTTATTGTATTGTAATGACTATGAGTCACTGTAACATTGAACAATAGTATATTTATACATTCATATATGAACATTAACTTAATTTAAGTGGTATTCTTTGGTATTTTGAACTCATTGAACCTGAAGCCTAAATTAAAAGCTTAATGGTAGGAGTGTCATGAGGTTGCGTTTCTCCAACATCACTTAAAAGGCTATATTCAAACATCTCATTTATTTACATACATCTAGTTGATATTCTGTTCTGCAGCAAGTGGATGGTATATCAGTAGCTTCTAACGTGTGTCCGTAACATTGAATAATGCACCAATTCCTGTGTGAAATTGACAATTACAGCTCTTGTTGCATGCCGTTGCATACGGTATTCATCTCGGTCGGTGTCGTGATGACTTTACTCTCCTCTTCTTAGTTGTCAGAGCTGTCAACAGGTAAATTGCCTCTGCTGGCCTGTGACTTGCTTTGCTATCTAATTTCACAAGTTGTATAATCACTGACAACCATGTGTGGAAAAACCGGTCGAAAGTAATTCATTAGAATGCAAGTTAGACCTTGATTTGTCAGGATGTTTCTGGGGTTTGCCTCACACTTTAGATTGGTAGTGTCTGTGTGTTTGGGAGAGCACAGCTGCTCGCCTTTGCTCTTATGTGTATGTGCTTGAGTAAGAAGATGTTGTAACTTTGGTCGAAGGTCCTGCTTTAGAGGTTTGGCTCGGTTGAGTGGGAAAGGAGCAAATGGGAACTTTGGGAAAGATGCTTACTCTGAATGAGGCAGTAAATCATACTTCACTTTTATTTCTGAACAATTCAGCCATTTGTCTTCATGAGGAGAATGTCAAATGTGAATGAGAACATTTGAAACGAAAATTTCAACAGTTTTTGTATTTAATGCCTCCCTTGTGTCACACAAACAGAGATACTTTAAGACTGATCGTATGATTTTGCTTTTGGATAATCCTCCCTAAGCACAAAATCACCACTTCCAGTCTCAACAGTGTAGGACTGCAGATAAGGCTGCATGATTAATCATTAAAAGGCTGTAATCTTGTTCCTAAATGACAACGGTTCAAACCTATTAGACCTTTGACAAGTACGATCACAGCAAATCTGTACTGGCTGTCGCTGATCTAGAGAGAGTGTGTATTGGTCATGTAACCGTCTTTTCAACTACACAGTGTCAATATTTCTGTGTTGCTATAATTCAAATGATCACAGAAGAACTGGGATAAATGTTTGGATATAAACACCGATGTCTAAGATCAATTCAGAGTAAATCACCAATTGAAAGTAACTTGATGCTTCCAATAAAGATTGCAGGAATTACATCATTGCACCAGTTAGTGGCAACAAGTGACTGTTAAAAAAAGTGTTTATCGTTGAATCATTCATTCATGAGATTCATAAAAAAATGCTGATTCATTCAGCAATGAAACCAGTAAGGTCTATTAGTGAGTCATTGAATAATTCATTCAAGAATTTCATTAAAAAACGCTGATTCATTCAGCAATGAAACCAGTGAAATCTATTAGTGAGTCATTTAATCATTCATTCAAGAGTTTCATTAAAAAACGCTGATTCATTCACCAATGAAACCTGTAAAGTCTATTAGTGAGTCAGTGAATCATTCATTCAAGAGTTTCATAAAAAAACGCTGATTCATTCAGCAATGAAACCAGTGAAATCTATTAGTGAGTCATTGAATCATTCATTCAAGAGTTTCATTAAAAAACGCTGATTCATATAGCAATGAAAACGGTAAAGTCTATTATTGAGTCATCGAATCATTCAGTCAAGAGTTTCATTAAAAAACGCTGATTCATTCAGCAATGAAACCAATAAAGTCTATTAGTGAGTCATTGAATCATTCATTCAAGCGTTTCATTTAAAAAAACGCTGATTCATTCAGCAATGAAACCAGTGAAGTCTATTAGTGAGTCATTGAATCATTCATTCAAGAGTTTCATTAAAATACGCTGATTCATTCAGCAATGAAACCAATAAAGTCTATTAGTGAGTCATTGAATCATTCATTCAAGCGTTTCATTTAAAAAACGCTGATTCATTCAGCAATGAAACCAGTGAAGTCTATTAGTGAGTCATTGAATCATTCATTCAAGAGTTTCATTAAAAAAACGCTGATTCATTCAGCAATGAAACCTGTAAAGTCTATTAGTGAGTCATTGAATCATTCATTCAAGAGTTTCTTTAAAAAACGCTGATTCATTCACAGATGAAACCATTAAAGTCTATTAGTGAGTCATTGAATCATTCAGTCAAGAGTTTCATTAAAAAAACATTGATTCATTCAGCGATGAAACCAGTAAAGTCCATTAGTGAGTCAGTGAATCGTTCATTCAAGAGTTTCATTAAAAAACGCTGATTCATTCAGCAATGAAACCAGTAAAGTCTATTAGTGAGTCAGTGAATCATTCAGTCAAGAGTTTCATTAAAAAACACTGATTCATTCAGCAATGAAACCAGTAAAGTCTATTAGTGAGTCATTGAATCATTCATTCAAGCATTTCATTTAAAAAACGCTGATTCATTCAGCAATGAAACCAGTGAAGTCTATTAGTGAGTCATTGAATCATTCATTCAAGCGTTTCATTTAAAAAACGCTGATTCATTCAGCAATGAAATCAGTAAAGTCTATTAGTGAGTCATTGAATCATTCAGTCAAGAGTTTCATTAAAAAACACTGATTCATTCAGCAATGAAAACAGTAAAGTCTGTTAATGAGTCATTTAATCATTCATTCAATCAGTTTCAAATGAATTCAACTCTAGTAAATGGCATGTTGTTTTGTTTAGTTGACAATTCAGATTCATGATCTCCATTTTAAACAAACCAAAAAATACAGTTGTGAATTTATCTGTATTCGTGCATTTCTGAGCTGTGGCTAGTCTGTAATTTGGATGTACGTTTTCAGTTTGGAAGTCAAAAAAGTTCTCATACCTGACTTAGACAAAGACTTTCTTGCTGAAGTCAAAGCTTGTTGTTTTCGTGCAGGGTTCTCAGAGCGAGAAGGTCATGTTTTCTACCCATGTATTTACACCACAGGGTAAATATGAGGTTTTGTCTTCTCAAACTGAACATTTAATCCTGAATCATTGAAGAGCACAGAACACTGACCTGAAATCACTCATAGCTCTGAGTTTAGGCAAAGTTGCTTTCAGGGAAAGTCTGGTCACTTGGCAGCCAAATGTGCAATGCCTCCTGGGAGTTATTTTGGGTATCTGAGATAAAGTCCCAGAGTCTCAAGTATCCTGAAATAAAAAAACTGCTTGCCACACTCACATTTGAGTAACATATTTTAAATCAGCAACAAAATCCGACATTAAATGTTGTTTTGAATATGTATTATCGAATATATTTCAATTTGTCTGTTTCGTGTTGAACTTTCTCCCGTTATAGTAAAAATACGTGTACCATCTTTGAATATCTAAAGTCTTTGGTTTAGTTTAGACCCAAGTTTTGAAGACCCATGTGTTTGATTCTTTCATGAAGATGTAATAAGGCATTAATGATTTGCTTCTGACTTTTTTCTTTCTTCTCCTTCCTGCTGAACTGAATTAGCTCTTGTTGGAGGATTAGCACTCCAGTGTCAGGCTGTGCTGTCAGATTGGGTCAAAGACTTTCTTATTGTGTTTTTCATGTCTTTTGTGCTTCTCATCGTATTCTTTCAAATTGCATTTTGCTTTTAATAAGAAACCTGACAATCTAATGACCGTCTTTTAAAAATAACACCCTTATTTCCTTCTGTTCGTAGTGAATTGCTTTTGAACACCTGCATCCTATACCAGGAACAAAGGTTATGAGTGTCATAAGTATCAGTGTCACTTTACCCTTGATATCGCTCCTGAATAAACGAGCTGAGAAGATGAGCCGCATTCTATAGTTGGACAGGACACGTTATTTGGGTTATTTAATTGTTTGCATTTATAAATACTTCTGTATTTAATTATTATATGTTGGTTAATAACATAATTTCAATACTAAAAATCAAAGGTAAAATATTCAAAGAATACGCTTCCAAAAGCATGGTAATGGTGTGTGTGTGTGTGTTTGTGTTGGTCATCCTCAAATACACTACCCTCAAAAGTTTTTTTTGTTTTGTTTATTATATTTATATTCTATAAAGATGCATTAAAGTAAATGTTCAAAAAAATAAAATAAATGCTGTATTTTTATTCCATTCTATTCGTCAAAGAATCGTGAAAAAGTGGTACGATTTCCACAAAAATATTAAGCACCATAACTACTGATAATAATCAGAAATGTTTCAAATCATCACATTAGAATGGTTTGTGAAGGGTCATGTGACACTGAAGACTAGAGTAATGATGCTGAAAATACAACTTTACATCAGGAATAAATTACATTTAAATGGAAAATTATGAATTGTAATAATACAGTAGAACCCCGACTTACGAAACGCTCTACGTACGAAAAATTCAACATATGATAAAAGATTTTGGGGTTTTTTTCGCCCGAGTAACGACAAAATGATCGAGATGCGAAAAAAAACATTTCCGAGTTTTGTTTTGAAATTCGCGCTGATTTTGGTTCGGGTTGAGTGAAGGCTACAGTTTGTCCGGTCAGAACAATGATGTCTCACTCAGGGAATAATCCAAAGCTGGTATTTATTAAAGGTGCATAGATGTGTGGTTACGCATGATCGATAAAACCTCAACGATTGGCACTAATTCCCTGTATTTCACTCAATAAACTATGTACAATCTTCAGCTGATCTCTTTTACCTTAATCATCCGTCAGCTCTCTCAGATGGAAAGTTTTGGAATAGTCCATTTCGCACTGAATGACAGGGATGGCTGGAATAGTCCATGTAAGAAGGGGAACACTTTTTACAATCCTGCTCTCCTATTGGTCAGCATTGTGCCTAGTTAACATAAACCTTTTCTAATCACTCACCATGGATGTGAAGATTGTTGCTGAAGTGAAAAGGAAGAAGAGGATGCTTTACATTGCATTGAAAAGGGAGATAATTGAGAAGTATGAGCTGCGATGCGCTTCATCCCATGCTAAATGTGGTGTTTTTGTAGGGCTTGGAACGGATTAGGCAATTAACATGTAAACGCCTGACCGACATACGAAAAGATCGACTTACGAAGCCAACCTCGGAACGGATTAATTTCGTAAGTCGGGGTTCTACTGTATTAGTATTTTGACCTTATTTTGATGAATTAAATGCAGTCTTGGTGAGCAGAAGAGGCCATTTTCAAACACATTATAAAAGTGTTTTTAACAATACTGTTTTTTTTTAAGTATAAAGTGATCTTGAAATGTATTTAAATACAAAAATAGAGCCTGCAATGGACGTATGAGAATGATAGAAGCCATTTATTACCAACATATCAGATAGGCCAAGTAAAAAAACATGTTGTTCTTCCACAGTCCTCATTCAGTTGAATGAAAGGGAGTAGAAGTTAGCGGTGCGTCAAACGCCAGACACTTTTAGACACGGTCGGCTTGCAGTGTAAATTCATTACACTTGCTCTGATGAGAGCAATCTTTAGTTAGAGGACTCTGGCTTGTTATGCTGCTCAGTTCATGTTCTGCATTTTCCTCACCTCGTTGCTTTTTCCTCGAATGGTCTGTCCGGTTACTCTGCCCCTCTCTTTTCCCAAGAATTCCCTTGGATGCTGAAATCTCTACAACGTGCTTTTGCCTGTGTGGGAGCGAATGTGTAGTCCAGTTCGTTTTGGTTTGTGTGTATGTGTGAGGAGTTGCTGCCAGGGAGATGATATTTTTCTTGTCCTCTCCAGCAGTTGGCTTGCAGTGATTTACTCTGTGGCTCTGCATAGCTGTGCTCCTCGTGGACTGAAATGATTGGGGAAAAGTCCAACTCTATTGTCGGGAGCCAAGGAGCTCTTTGATTCGGCTCCAGAAGCTCCTGCAGGTTTAATGAAAGGAGCTTAGAAAAGAACTTCATTTTCAGCCACTGACAAAAAAAGAATCACCTTGAGTTGTTCATTCACTTCTAAATGGAAATCGTTTAGATTTCGGACCACGTCATCTGTAAAATTGGCATTTATGTGTGCGTTACATTATACACACAAACGTGTATGTATATGTAATGTATACACATTATAAACTTTTTCATTTACATTTTGTTTCTTGTATTATAATGAATAATTGTTTCGCTTTTTTGTAATTTCACATTTTACCTTGAACATTTTCTTTTATACATTTTTCTAAAACTCATGTTCATTATTCAGTCAAATTTTTACTTGAATTATTATGGTAATATATTTTCTCATTTGATATGTAGTATTAAAATTAGTAATCTGCAGAATTAAAGCGTTTTTTTTGTTTGTTTTTTTGATCCACTGAATAGGTCAAGGTCAAAAGTATAAAAAACAAAAAAAAATTTCCATAGGAACATTTCGTTCTTTATATTTCATGTTAATTATCTTGCTGATATATTCTTAGAGTAAATACAGTAATACCTCGTTTTATGAGTTTAATTCGTTGCAAGAGCTCGTAACTCAAAATTCTCGTACACCAAAACAATTTTCCCCATAAGAATGCACTAAAAATCACTCGATTCGTTCCACATGACCATAAATGTCCTTTTTAAATATTTTTTTGGTTTTACCCTATTAATTACAGTTAAAATTATAAAAGCTAATTGACAATTACACTCTAAAAATACTTGACAATCTACTGTAACACGCACTTTATCTTTGAGTCGCGTCGCTGCTGGCGTGAAGGAGACTAGAGGAGGGTTTTACTGCTTACAGGGAGAATTTCATCCCTTCTTTCTTACTCATCTTGAGGTCATTGTCTATATGCTGTACTGTACGTATATATTTCACTACGGGAACAATAGCGATCACAATTAATGTTAATAACACGAGGTGAAACCGCTGTAAATCACTTATAAAAGTATCACTGTGGTGAATGATGCAACCAAACCGAGCGACTGAGAGAATGAACGAGTGAAGGAGTGATGGGCTTTGTGAGAGGCTGCCGTTAGGATATTTGCAGTAAAAATGCGTGCAAAAATGCTTAGCGTTAGGATGCTCGTACACCGATTTGCTCGTATACGAAGTCACTCGTAAACCGAGGTATTACTGTGCATGGATGTAATCATGAGCAGGAAGAAGAGCTCTTTGCTGCAAGGTCATGATTTCTTTTGAACTACTTAATGCAGCTTCTACAGATCCCAAAGTCAATGTAATAAGGTCACATGTAGACCGTCCTTGATTAAAAAACCGCCACACGTTTGCATGACGGCGACAATCCTGTACAGCTGTCATTTAAGAAGGTAGATATTCTTATCAGTGAGTCTGTTTACATGCATTATTAATATCACAAATCAGCTCAAGAAAATCATGTTTGAGATTTGAGATGTTTACCCAACCAAATCAAAATATACACAGATATGCTCAAAATGACGGTTGGGTTTTGACCTTTAACCAATAAAGCAACACTATTTTAAAGTCAAGCTTAATTGTGTTTTTAAGTGCTCTTAATTTTCCTCTACCTGAGTCTCTCACACTTTGTAATTCATAATCTCACAGGAATTTTTTTGTGTAATATCTTCCTTGCTTTTCCCCATCTCTCTTCATTGTGAAGATATTAAACTTTGGATGGTGGAAATAACGGTTTAGGTGCTGGATTGTCATGTGAGGTGTTAGATGCTCATACGTACCAACAGCATTTTTTCCACCTCATTTATTTCTCTTTATGCACTTTGGTTGCTTTTTCCCTTTGGGGCTCAGAAAAGTTCCGATAGGGACTTCATAGAATCTTTCATATTACGAGCGAGGAAAAGGGTAAAGTCGGCCTGGAGCTTTGTGGATTTGCTCTCTGTGAAATATCAATGTTTTGCGTGGTTTGGAGCCGGGTATTAGCTGAACATATGAAGCATGCTGCAAATCCAGTTTTTAAAGTATACATGAGGGAAAATGTTTTTCATGCACTAAATGTAAAATGTGTAACTGGTTTACTTTCACTATGGGAGTTATTTTCTTTTCTCCAGTGGTCCTGAGATGAGACGTGAAGTCTGCACAGACACGACTCTTGAGTGACGTGTGCGGCTCTCTGGGGTTTAAGTGAGCACTGTTATATAAAAACACTTTATTTCCTTTCTCTGCTGGCTGTGTTGAGCTTTCACCGAAAATCCCATCAATCACTTGTACTGAGGTCTTCTCTTTTCTTTAACAGTCCCAAGATACATGTGCCTTGTTTATTTTACCCCTTTTCCACCGACAGGGTGTTGGTACCAAAGCTGATGCCCAATTAGGAACCGTTCTGGGCCGTTTCATCATAGAAAAGTTCATTTCGGGCTGGAAAATTGTGCCGGACAATGAAACTAACTGATCTAGACCGGGAATTGCTAACATCAGAAGGGATGGATAATACTCTCAGTAACGTTTTCAGAACTGAATGATGCAAAACAAAAATTTGATTTCATGAATGTCTAACTCTTTCATTGCTTTGCGACTCCAGCAACTCTATTTTATCATATTTAGAGATTTTGTATGTTTGAACATGTTTGAACATTGTGCCTTTGATCATTTTGGTTTGTTTTTGTTTTTACATGTTTTATTTTGTTGTTTTGCTAAAAAAAAGTTTTGTCTGGGTTTTGTTTTTTGTGTTGTGCGTTTTTTGTTTTGTCTGGGTTTTGTTTTGTTATGTGTTTTGTCTTGTGTGTTTTATGCATTTTTTGTATTGTCTGGGTTTTGTTTTGTTATGTGTTTTGTCTTGTGTGTTTTATGCATTTTTTGTTTTGTCTGGGTTTTGTTTTATGTGTTTTGTCTTGTGTGTTTTATGCGTTTTTTTTGTTTTTTTTTGTTTTGTGTTTTATGCGTTTTTTGTTTTGTCTGGGTTTTGTTGTGTTTTGTCTTGTGTGTTTTATGCGTTTTTTTTTGTCGGTTTTGTTTTGTGTGTTTTGTCTTCTGTGTTTTATGCGCTTTTTGTTTTGTCTGGGTTTTGTTTTATGTGTTTTGTCTTGTGTGTTTTATGCGTTTTTTGTTTTGTCTGGGTTTTGTTTTGTGTGTTTTGTCTTGTGTGTTTTATGCGTTTTTTGTTTTGTCTGGGTTTTGTTTTGTGTGTTTTGTCTTCTGTGTTTTGTCTTCTGTGTTTTATGCGCTTTTTGTTTTTAGTCTTGTTTTATTTTTGATTTTGTTTTGATCTTGTTTTGTTTTGATGAAAAGGCAGACAAGTGGAATCTTTCTTTAGAGCATTTGGCTTTTTGCGTATGAGGTTCATGCGTGAATGCTTGGTTGTTTTCTCTAGAGATGGCTTACAGCGAGAGTGCTGAGGTGTAGCTGTTTGTATAATCTGCACATCAATGACACGATAATTATGTTGTATCACTAAGAGCCTACTGGAGTATCAGTCCAGAATAAATCCCACCTGAAGGGTTTTTGTATTTAGTCACTCTCAGTCACGCTGTGCCTATATAGACATTGAGATCAGTCGCCCACATTCATGCACTTAATACACTCATATCTTGCCGCGTTCGTCTTTGCAGGTCATGTCATCATTCTCGTCGTAAGTATCCTTCTCTTTACATTAGAGCGGATGCATAATGGCCAAAGCAATGAAAAGTAGCACTATGAATTCACAATGAACTGACGCATTAGTTTTCCAAGTTTCCTGCTTCAGTTTAGTTTGGTGCACGGTGCGTAACGGATACGGCTTCTGTCAGGATAGATGATGCACATCTAGGTGGTAAATTTTGATGACTCTGATAGGTGTCCTCTATGATTAAACGCACTTTGGCTTGTCAGGATGAACACTTCCCCTGATGAGGAGTGACAGCTGCTGCCGCTGTTGCAGGAAGTGCTTGTTATCATAGTTTGATTGTTGTCAGAAAAGGTTGTCAAACACATGATAGTTTGAGGGGCAAGACACCATATATCGGCTGAATTTATTTTACTTTAATGTATTTTTTTAAATCCAGTTTTATAAGCCATTTAGTACTTTTTTCTTGCTGGTCTTGTGGCGGTTGATAAAGTCATATTAAAATGCACACAAATGAATTGATTAGAGGAATATAAATTTTAATTCTATTGCAAGAATTCAAAAAAAATCTATTTTCTATTCCCAACCCTAATTAAAACTGAACATTATTATTTTTTTTGCGTCAGTATGGTGTCGTAATGTATCATTTATTGGTTTTGGTATGCCTATTATTTTTTCATTTGGTCTTTATTGCTGTGAGCCAATTGAGCAAACTTCAAAGTAGGAAAATTACCCATCTTTGTCACCCTTGTAGTAATAGATAATCATTGTTACTGTATTAGCGTAGCACACTGAAATTGTAATTGTGACCGTCTGAAATCAAAGGGTTGAGAGCACTTGTGGTTGCGCAAACACAATCTGTTCTGATCTACTTTCACAGAGCTTAAATGTTTTGAATAGGATTTGCGACATCTTGAGCTGATGACACGTTGGAGCAATTTGAGATTCCAGTGGTTCTGATCATCAAAAATGTCAATGGCATATGCAAAAACAAAAAGTTTAAATGTAAATACAAATTTAAAAAAAAAAAGTTTAATGTAAATGAATTAAAACAAATCACAAAATCAGTGAGGTTACTATTATTTAAACTAAAGTAATAGAGTAATTTCATAGTGCACAACAGTTTAAATGTTTACATTTTATAAATTAGCTTTTTTTTAATACATTATATGTACATTTAAATGTACTCATTATTTCATCATTTTTGTCAATTTTAGACTGACATTGCATGTATTTTCAGTTGAAGAAAATGTAATTTTGGTTGAAGACATTGTGCAAAATGATGATATTGTGTGCCAGACTGTAACCGACTAACCTGAGCTCCTGTCATAATAGCGTCCAATGAGTATACTAGTGGCTACTTTTAAAACTGACTGTGCTGTGAATCTCCTGTTTGCAGATGATCCCAGCGTAGAGGGCTCAGATGAATCCACAGTGGGCCGCAGCTATGTGAAAAAGAAGCTAGAGCATGGCTTAACGCGCATCTGGCAGGTAGGGAACGTGCTCATTTACTTGTTTCTTTCTTTGTTTCTTTTTTCCCCGTCCTCCATTAGCTTCATGACTCGGCCTCCCACCTTTCATCCTCCTTTCTCTGCCCCCAGGACGTCCAATTGAAAGTGAAGGCCTATTTGCTGGGAACAGATATGTCCAACTTCAAGTACGACGACTTCATTGTGGTACTGGATGTTATCAGCAGGTATGGTCCCACTTCCTCATTAGTGCTAATTGGATTGGCCTGCGGGGACCAACTGCACCGTCCCCCTGCCTCATGAGAAACTCAAACGGGGACAGGGGGCATCAATGAAACCGCTTGTTCCTCAACAAGAGTCTCCGGTCATCCCCATTAACAGGGCTCAATTAAAAGGCCGTTTTGTGTGTGAAACCCCAAGCCGTCTGTATTGATCCTGCCTCGGGGTCGCTGACTTGTGTGAATGGAGGCTCCATTTTTTGCTCTCACTGGGACACGGGATGTGAAGCAACTCTTTGGGGTTAATTAGAAGAGTGATTCACTTTCTAATTCATTGAATCTTTTTCCTGTTTTTCTCTCCCAATTGCCAGGTTGATGCAGGTGGGAGAGGAATTCTGCGGCAGCAAGTCCGAGGTGTTGCAGGAGTCCATTAAGAGGCAAAGCGTGAACTACTTTAAGAACTATCACCGGTGAGATACAGTAAATGACCCGTGGTCCCAGTTGATCTCAGTCACAATCGAGTCTAGGAAGGATTTACTAAAAATGGAAAGAGTTCTGCAGTGATGACTAATTTTGTTTGTTCCCCCAAAAAATAAACTAAAGTTTCTTATTTCTGCTTTTTTTCATATTATTATATATTTCGTATTTCATATTTTAATATTAATGAATGAACCGCTTTTGAAACAAATTTTGGAGCCTGAATATAATTGTCAGACGTAAAAAGTTAAAGGTTGGCTTTAAAAGAACTACATCGTCGCATGACTTCACAACTATTAACTCGCCATGCAATCAAAATTGATCTTAAATTATTTATCTGTGCGTATAATTTTTTTTTAACTCGTGCAATTCATGATCTTTAATCAAAGGATCTTCTCTTCTCTCCTTTCTTCTGTGTTTACCAGCACAAGGGCGGGTCAACCTGTCACTCACATGAAATCGACCAATAGAAAACAATAACCATCCAATCAATTTCACATGGACAAAGTCCCATACTACATTTGGAAGCCATGTCACTCTTATATGTGTCATATTTGAGAAGAAGAGATTATCATAACTTCCATTTCATGCCGACTTTAAACTTGAGATCTCTTTCAGTCTTCATTCCAAATCTACAAGTTGGAAAGCTTGAGTTAGAATACTTTTAAAAGTAGACTGCTGAGAATGATGAGTTTTTCTGCTCAGTGTGATGATGTTTAATGTCCCAGATAATCTCTTTACTCCCATTTAGCCACTTGGAAACAATCGTGTTTTTCAAGACACGTAAAAGCTTGATGAGTATTACATTAACATTTATGCATTTGGGAGACGCTTTTATCCAAAGCGACTTACATTGCATTCAAGAAACACATTGACATTTTAATCAGTTCTTGCTTTCCCTGGGAATCGAACCCATGACATTGGCGTTGCAAGCGCCAGACTCTACTGTTTGAGGAAAGCTCAAAAAAAGTATCAGGAAAGTATTACTGACGCATCTTATGCATCGAATAAAACGAGCTTATGCTTACCACAGACCTTATTTCAGGGAGTAAAAGCAAAAACTAATTAAAAAACCCAGTTGACTTCTGGGCAATGGAGTGGGAAGTCCAAATTTTCTAGGTTTTAGTAGTCATTCTTGCAGAACTATATTGTGGCAGCAGATAGTGTTGTTTATTTGTACACGCTGCCTGCATTATTTTAGTGCTCAATTGCCTAAATCAATTATTCAAATAGGTTAACACTAGAAACATGCTTAAAAAAATCTGGATGTAGCCGATATTCTTGCAACTCAAAAGTGCTTGCGTTTGGGTGTCATTTGTATCTCGGTATGTTGCTAGAATATATCTAGAAGGCTGAATTGTTTAAGTGCATACTCTGAAAATGCATTCAGATCTCTGCATTGTGGCTCGAATGATGAGAGGAGAGCCAACCGGGGCTTTGTTCACACTGCTGGCAAATTGAATTTGATTTTCAAATCTGATCTACAGGACGGATTGTCCATATTGTGCAAGTGTTGAAATCTGATTTTGTTCTCTATATCCGGTGTTGCTAGTTATGTGTATGTCAAACCAGTGCCAAGAGACAACAGCTGTGAGTAGATGTCATTGAGAGGAATGGAAACTGGAACATTTTCCTAATTTTACTCATACTCTTAATGACATCTTATCAATTTATTGAACTTGCAAGATATGTGAAAGAACAGAGCATAAATGACAGTGATTTTACGCATTCAAGCAGATTTTGTTTGAATGGAGTTGCACTCACATTTTAAATTTTATATTTTTCTGCATTTGGCAGATGCTTTTATCCTAAGCGACTTACGTTGCATTCAAGGAACACATTGAATCAGGTCTTGCTTTCCCTGGGATCGAACCCATGACCGTGGCGTTTTAAACACCAATGATCTACTGATTGAGCTACAGGAAAGCTCCAAAAAAAAAATGTTTTAAACATCTGCTTTTTGGTGATCGTGCTACAAAAATACCAAAATATCTGATTGTTACTGTGTCTAAGAAAAGCAGAAATGTCCATAACTGACATTTCGGTTTTTGTACTGTAGTCAGCAGTACAAAGACCATTTCTGCTTGATGGACATTGAAAGACATCTTACCATTCTTTCTGATCATTTATGCAGTTGGATGGCATCCATAAAGCGATTATCTGTCAATCCTCTGAATGCTTAATCTCTCCTGTCACTGCGTCGCCATTAACACATTGTGCCATTAAGATATCTATTGTATCCTTTGGCTTAGAGGACAAAACCAATCCTTTTTTCTTTTAAGTGCTTTAAATTTGATGCATTTAAAAGTAAATGGATGGGAGTCATGGATGGGAGAGATGGTATTTCAAATGTCAAACACCCTGCTACTGGCTATTTATTTGGATTTAGATACCTACTTGTGTTACCAGTATGTTCTTTAGAGATTAGTGTTGGACTTTTATAATGTTCCACTTTGAAGTAGACGTTTTGTACAAGTCTGCTGGTATTGACCTTGTCTGGCAGCGGGCCACTTTGACACTCATCGCACTCACTACCTCTAACCTTCTTCACTGATCGACTCGTCCTTGAACAGTTCTTGCCAGCCCGTTTCATTTTCAATAAGTTGAATGGCAAAAGGTCTTCACTTGACAAAACCCAACCTCTTGTCGTTTCTCTTTGTACCCTTGCAGAACCCGCCTGGAGGAGTTGCGGATGTTTCTTGAAAATGAAACCTGGGAGTTGTGCCCTGTGAAGTCCAACTTCAGTATTGCCCAGCTCCACGTAAGTCCTAATGCCACAGATAAGACATTGAAATGCAGCTATGTGACTTTTATTCGTGACTGATCTGGACCAACTGGCATCTGCATATGAAGATGAGCCGGGGAGTTTTTGTTCTGTGCGTGCTTTGGAACGACAGTCGTCAGATGGCTGCGAGCCAAAAGCAAATCAACACGTGTTCTTGTATAACGAGCTTTGTTTACAGTCGCGTTCTCATGGTGAGCGGGTCAAAGTCTATGTTCACAACGCGAGCCTTAGTTCTCAATTGCGAGTTATTTCTCAGATCTGAATTTTTTTTTTTTGTATAGTTGTTCATGTTGTTTTAAATGTGGTTAATATCAGATTTCAGTGTGAATAGGTCATTGTCCTGTACTGACCCGTCCAACAAACAGACATCATGCCAGCACGGCGTCATGCAGAATCTCCGAAAACAGCTAATTTACGTGCTTATGGAATCGTATTTGGGCCACATTTACCTGCAGTCTGAACGTGTTCTCTATCGTCATCGACAGTGGGTGGTTTTCTAACCAAATAGATGGTGTTTTTGTAATCATCTTCCTTCACATTTCTTGTCTTGCCATAATAGGGCGCTTTTATATGCATTTAAAATCTCAGGACAGGCTTGACAACTTGATAAATGAGGGTAAGCATCATCACTGATTGTATTCCAACATAAGCTGTTTTCTCTCCTAGTCAGGGTGTCATCCGTCTCAAAACAAATGACTCCCTGGAAGCGAGTATATTCAGCCGAGAGTATCTGACGAACAAGCCAAAAACCTTCTCTTTCAATTATTATATGCTAAACAGGGCCTTTCGCTCGGTGAATGGTTCTCAGATGGACCCTTTACACTGTTTTTGTGCAAAATATACAGGTATTTTCTCCAAGAAATGTCGATAGTTTGTGTGGTAGAGAAAACTGGCGTTCAGAAGCACATCAGTGAATGGCATAATCAGCGGTTCTATTTAATAAGCAACATTTGCATAACGACTTCTTCTCAGAGCTCTGATGTGCAAAGCGGTTTAACCCTCTAAGGTCCGAGGGTGATTTAGAGTCCTGGAGAAGTTTTGACATGCTCTGACCTTCTTTTTTTCCCCATTGCTTATAAAGATATGAATTGAAAATGTGTCTTCAGCACAAACTCTGCTACTATAATATGTGATATACAAGTAATACCTTGAGATACGAGCATAATCCGTTCCAGGACCGAGCTTGTAACTCGAATTGCTCGTATCTCAAATAATTTTTTCCCATCAGAAATAACAGGAAAAATATTAATCCGTTCCGGCCCTCTAAAAAACTCGCTTATTAGTGCTAATAACAATGGAAAAAACATGTTTTTAATTGCTATATTCGGTTTGAGCTGCTCTGAGTGTTCGAACATCTAGTGTTGGCGTCTATAAGCTGCTCGTATCTCAAATATTTACTTGAATCTCAAAGACAAAAATTAGCTCGAAGACTTGCTCGTATCTCAGAATACTCGTATGTCGGGACGCTCGTATCTCGGGATATTACTGTACACGTTGGATTTTTGAGAGAATACAGTTTATGCGTGGTTATTGAAAAAGCTAAAAATAGAAGTCACCAATTAAGGCCACAAAACACATACTAAATGTGTGCACAAGACGACAACTCAAGAAGAACTTCTCGAGAACTTGTAGCCAAGAGTTTTTGCTTCAAAATGATGTGGAAGTCATTCTGCCCACTCCTTCACTTAAGAGAAAATATAGATTTCAATTTTGTAAGACACTGTTTGTTTACAAAGCCCAAATTCGAGTAGGCGTGAATGATCCTGAATAATGCTGAGATTCACACCTGAGAGACAATGAGCCGCATAACGAATTACGTAATCTGCTGCATAATGAGCCTTTCAGTCAGATATATGAGAGGGAATTACAAGAAAGAATCCTGTTCAAAGTTATACGTGAACATCACATATCTGACATTTCAAAGGTCTTTGGGCATTTATATTCACTGGAGGAAAAAACTGCTTTGTCAGGAAGCTTATCTTCACTGGATTCATGTAGAAAATGTCCAATATGGACCAGTATCAGGTCACTATGATTCTCAAATATGCGAGATAAAAGAAAAAAAACACGATTTTTGTGATCTATTATTATATTATTGCACAGCAATTCAATTATTGAACAAAATTGTGTATAGTCCCAGTGTTGGTCAAAAGGTTGATGACATTACTATTTTTAATTTTATATTCCTGTGATCAAAGCTGTATTTTCAGCATCATTATTCCAATCCAGACACATGATCCTTCACAACTCATTCTAATATGATGATTTATTATCAATGTTGGAAACTGCATTGCTGCTTAATGTTTATATATCCTATGAGACTTTTTGCAGGATTCTTTGGTGAATATGATGGTTGATGAAAATTCAGCTTTGCATTACAGAAATGGATAATATTTTACAGTATATTCAAAAAGAATACTGTTATTTCAATACCAATATTATTACCAATATGCCATGATGTATTTTTTTCTTTTTTTTGTATGCGTTTAAGTATTCGCTGAGTTTGTTAGTTTTCCAACTTGTTCCAAAATTGACTTTACTGAGAGAGAGAGAGAGAGAGAGAGAGAGAGAGAGAGAGAGAGAGAGAGAGAGAGTGAGAGAGAGTGAGAGAGAGTGAGAGAGAGTGAGAGAGAGTGAGAGAGAGAGAGTGAGAGACGGCATATTGCGCATTTGTTGTCTTTTTTTGTGCTTTTTTTTGTTTGTGTGTTTACTACAGTATTTGTGTTCGTTTTTCAGTGCACACAAATAAATTTAGAGGCTTAACAGTTTCAAATGATGTGTATCTCTTATCTATATGTTCAAAATCAAGAGAGTATTTTGAGTCTCTTTCACACTGATTAAAAAAAAAAAGACGGTCAACCCCAGTGGGTTAATAATGTATTGGTAAATGTTGAAATTAACATTAAGATTAATAAATGCTGTAGAAGTATTGCTCTTAATTCATGTTAACTAAAGTGATAAAACAGGTTTATTAAAAAAAAAGTTTATTTTTGAAAAGTATTTTATGCTCAACAAAGCTGCTTTAAAAACTACAGTACAAACCGCAATATAAAAAAGAAATTGAAATATTAATGCAATTTAGAATAACTGTTTAGTATTTTGATATATTTTAAAAAGTAATTTAATCATGTGATATAAAGCTGAATTTACTCTGATCCTTCAGAAATTATTCTAATATGCTGATTTGCTGCTCAAATAATTCTTATTTCTAAAAACGTTCAAAAATCGTAATTTCCCCAAACTATTGAATAGTAAGTATATGTACGAAAAAGTACAATATTTAATGGACGAGTGCAGGTGCACAATTCTGTGGGCCTACTTTTTAGTAATTTGATCTTTATGATATGAAAGCTGATAAATGTGTTGTGTTTCCCTCTGTTTCAGGAGTTTAAGTTCATGGGTCAGTGTCGTTCCCCCTCAGTGTCTCCCAGCAGGCAGCCAGAATCCGCAGAGCTGCTGGAGCTTTCTCTGTTTGAGCAGTACCTGCAGGGCGGAAATCCTTTTGAGATGCAGATAGACAACAAGGAAGAGGAGACTGAGGACGTCCTGGCTTCTAATGGGGTATTTAGTAGTTTAACTACTTTAAATCATTCAAAACTGCACAAGGTTCTTACAATATTTCAAATATAATTTAAGTTACTGTACATGCCAGCTGTCTGGGGGAAAACAAGCTTTATTTCAAAGACATTTTGTTGTTGTATCTCTTAAAATAGCTTATTTTATCTTTCAAAACAATCAATTGAATATAATTGAATCATAATTTTACATATGTATTTGCTGTGACCAGAATTTCAGTGCATCTCCTATACACCATTTAAATTCCACTAATTTCTAGACCATCTTAACTCTTGATAGTCCTCAGTATTTTCATATAGTATTCAATGCATTCCAATAACATTTATGCTATGCAAATTTGGCATCAGGGTTGAGTAAACAAGCAGTTTATGATGGTTTAGAGTTACATTTATGGTCTTATTAGATGCTTGACAAACTGACTGCTGAAAGGGGAAAATAAATGGGAGTGAAAATTTAATGCGTAAATATTTTGTAACGGTAAGTGCCTCATTGTCCTCATAATTATTGACAGAGGCCATTACTTCTATGTGGAGGGAATGCATATCATTATTAAATTTCTGATGCGCTTGGCATCTCTGATGATGCTTCTGTAATGAAAACAAATGCTGTGTGTTGATCACAGAGAGTGTGAGCCCTTGGTACAAGTGCTTTTACCCTGAGAGTGTTTTGCATATTAGCTCATTGTGTTCCATGCTGTTTTGTTAGTCACTAGAAACAACGTGAGGCGTCTCTCAACTTTACATTCAACGTGTATCCTTACGGACCTGAGAGGTTGTTTGAGGTTACATTTATCTATGTTGAAACTGCATCACGGTTTGACACTGGTACATTAACAACACGTTTTTTTCCCCAAGTCAAGCTCTGAACCTTAGAGCATTCAGGCTGAATCATTGTGCTGTTTTTATGATATGCTTAGTTTAATATCTCCTTTTAAACATTGGTTATCTGCTATCCCTGCTCAAAAGAAATAGCTGCTTAAACCAGCCTAAGGATGTTTAGTTTTATTAACTGGTTTAGGCTGGCTTTCCAGCCTTGATTAATTAATTTGGTCATCAGCCAGCTGTTCTTCCAGTCAGACCAGCTGGCAAATGCCCAAATCTCTCTAAAGAGTGCCAAAGAACTAGTGGTGACGAAAGCTGACTGTGTTTTAATCTTGTGTACTGACTCTTTCACTAAGCTGAACAGGAAATAAGAGTTTTCTCTCTCACCGACAGCCTGATACTGAAATCGGACCAAAATCCTAGATCCAGCGGTGCAGATTGCACCGAAAAAAATAAACCGACTGATGTTGAAAAATGGCCTGACATTGCCTGAGTCCTGGCCTCAAGATCAGCAAACCAGACCATTATGATCAGGCTTAACCAGCTAAAACCAGCTTAAAGTCCCCATGAAATCAAATCTGTTTGGGAAAAAGTTTTTGGGTCTGAATGTGTGCTAGCTGAAGCTAGTGTGCTCAAAAGTAATGACAAAATTTACAATTAAAAACTTAGTCTCTCGTTTCCACCAATATGGATCAATGATTTTGATGACATCACTGCACTCCAGCTTTCTGTCCAATCAAATGCTCTCTAGACTCTAAAGTGTCTTGAGAGTCGATATTATAAATAGACACTGAAGCTGCAGCTAAAATCAGTCCCTTACTATTTTCTACATGGCGAATGACACAGTGCACTATACAGTAGTACCTCAAGATACGAAAGGTTGAACTTACGAAAAATCCAAGTTACGAAAGCAAAGACGAAAATTTTTACTGCTCTACATACGAAAAGTTTTCAAGATACGAAAGGTTTCTGAAAGTCCGAGATTCGTCCCATAACAATTTTGAAACTCGCGCCGCACGCCGCCATCTTAGTTATAGTAGACTCGCCACCATCCTCCTGCTCTCCCATTGGTTCCTGATGCTAGCCAAGCCATGAGATCCTTCTCTCTAATTGGACAGCATCCCTCCCATCATGCATCTTCTATACGTACGTGCTGGCGTGCTTTAGCTCAGCCACTCCGCACCCCAAACTTTACATTTTTTATGTGTTTTCGTAAAGTTAAGTGTACGTACGTACGTTATCTGCCGTTTGTCCTCCTCTGCCGCCACTTTCGGAGATAGCCTCACTCGAAAGGTAATCTTCGACATTTTACGTTATTTCATTGTTTATGGGTCAATTTAGCTTTATTATGAAATTTAATGGGGTGTTTTTGGAGGGCTTGGAACGGATTAGCCATTTTACATGTAAAATGTGTTCCAAGATACGAAAAACTCATTATACGAAGGCCGCCTCGGAACGGATTAATTTCGTGTCTCGAGGTACCACTGTATTGGGGATGGGGAATTGGGGCGAATGTTGTCTGGTTTCACGTTCATGTCAGGGAATCGCCGCAGCTCCGGTCCAGAGACACGACAGACCAGAGTGGATCATATGATCGAGTCGCCCTAGACCAGAGAACGTATCTGTTTTAAATCGATGTGGATTAAGAGACTGCAACTTTACCGAGATATGGCCGAGCTATTTAAAAAAAAAAGGGGTGGAGCTGTTCGATATGACCTGCCCTTCCTGTTTCAGTAGGAAGTTTAAAACAACGGCATTTATTTAAAATAGAAAGTTTTGTCACATTATAAATATCTTCGTCACTTTAAATTTTGAATGGTAATGCAGATGAATGTTCGTCTGTTATAATTTGTTTTTTCATTCCATTTCCTCTCTCGACAGTATGAGTCAGATGAGCTGGAAAAGAGTGTGTATCAAGACTACGACAGTGACAGTGATGTACCTGAGGAGCTGAAACAAGACTATGTAGATGAACAGACAGGAGACGCTCCAGTGAAGAGGTCAGTACTGAGTCATCATCTAGCTGCTCATGTCTCGCAGATTAGCTAACAATTGCCCAAAGACTTGTATGTAGATACTCAGTATAGAAATGAGCGGCGACGCGTGTTCATCAAGTATAAAAAGTCATGTTTTTTTTTATTGTAGTGTGCTGTAGATTCAGATCGCTCATGAATCGGTCCATTAAAAAGGTCACAAGGCAGCAAACTTCGCATTTATGGATTTCATGTTTCCTCTCGGGCAACTGATTTAGTTTAAATTCACCCTGTGTACAGTGAACACACAAGCTATCATTAGCCTCTTATCAGGGAGAAAGGCTTTAATTATTTTATGAAGAATGAGCCTTTTAAGTCCACAAGGCTCCCGTTTAGAGCCATTCAGAGCTTTGAAGTTAAATAAAACCGTATCAAGGAGATTGTTAATATGGTTGCTTTCAGAATTGCACCATGTGGTTGTTTTGCCGACTACATGAGCATTTTTGTCCTGCATTTCCTAATTGCTCTTGGCTTGCTTTCCGTGTCTAAGTGTGATAGAGATCATAAATCAAGAGAATTGATTAAGAATTGGATTAAATTGTGAACCCTACTGAATATTTAAAGCTTGTTTGTTCCTCACGAAGATGACTGACAGTTCTCCCTGCAGTAAATCAGCTGCCGCATTACATGTTGTGACACTTCATTGTTAGAGACTTCACATCTTGAGGGATCTAAGGTTTTGCATATTTAAAATGATACATTTTCTTAAACGTGATGTTATGACTCCCCCTCACAATCTGTGACTGCAGTGCCTGTTTAGATGATCTGGAATATTCCGGTTCAGTACGAGTAAAGCTCAGTCAACTGAATTTGTGGCATAATGTTAATTACTAAAGAAAGAATTTCTATTTTAAGGGCATTTAAAAGGAGAAATGTGTAGCTTATAATTTGATTAAAGCTCTTGCATTAATTCTTCTTTTAAACAGTGTATTATTTGAACTGTAGAGCGGTTTCAATCGTTTTTAGGGTGTTATGGTAAATTGTAAAATTGAATATAACTTTACTCAGAAAAGTTTAACAAGTGTTTTAAGCATGAACAAATCAGCCCTTCTGTATGTGCCTCACGTTTTTTATCCTTCAATGATACTTTAGTGAGCCGGGACGTCATTCACTACCCTTCTCCTCATTCATTTTTTTAAGTTAGACATCAATCTTTTAATTATAAAAAAAGATATATTAAAAAAATGCCTGTTTTCCCGTTCATTTTTGTAAAGATTGTGTAGGGTCGCTAATGACCAGAGGTGTATAATGTCTGATATACAATGATGAAATAACTTTTCACTCATAGTTACCACAATCAGAAAACAAAATTATAGGAAATGTCATCAGCAAAACTTGAAATAGCTTACAAAGCAAGTACTGAACGCAGTCAAATATTAGTGTCACTGTCTCTTGATGATGGATCTGGTGAAGAAGCCGTCCGCGATCAAAATATTGATTTTGAAGATATTGAAAATTATATTTGAGAATTTTGATAGTGAGTATCAGTACCAGATGCTGAATGTACTGGGAAATGAGCTCTGACAAGGACAGTGGTGATGGAGTAAAACATCTGCTCAAACTGAACACAATATGCTTAATTTAATTCTTGTGTAATTTTTAACCTAATATCAGGAGAGTTATAAATTGTCACGACCATCTGTGTTCGATATAGATCCGGGTCACTAAAGATTGGCAAAACATTCATGCGTTTAAGGGTTAAAGAATACGAGGCACACTTTCAAATTAAAGAGGCCCTATCACAAAGCCTTGATTTGGTTTTTTATACATATTCTCCATTGTTGCAGCCCCTCTCTTCCCATTCTGTCAGTAATGCTCTGTATAGTTCCTGTCTCTATGAAGTTCCTCCTTCCAGAACAAACAAACAATACTCTGATTGCTGTTGTGATTGGTTTACCGCTTCAAGATACTAACTCAGTCAGCTCTCAAATCGTGTATACATCCGTTCTGCAGAATCTGAACCCAGGTTAATGTTTGAATTTGAAGGTTGTTAAACTATAATGCTCATCCTGGATCTGTGTGTCCCTGCTCTCTCCCTCCTTAATCAGTGTGTCCAGAGAGACACTTCGCAGCCGGAAGAGGTCCGACTACAATCTGAACCGATCCAATGCCCCCATCCTTACCAACACCACCCTCAACGTGATTCGCCTGGTCGGTGAGTAATTGACCTTTGACTTAATACCCATGTTAGGCTGGTGGTACTTGATAAAGTTGACCCTAAGCAAGGGACTGAAGTTTGCCCTCTAATTAACATGCTAATAGCTGAATTACTATGAAAGAGGTGCGTATTTAGACTCGGATGTGTTCTGCTTCAGCTTCCGGTCATTAACTCCATTCTGAGCATGTGCCTGCTCATCTCTTCAGGTTCATTTGAACGAGTGTTTGACGTGTTGAATGGGAATAATGGCTTTGAGACGATTCATCTTTAAATGTTCGGTTTTGGCTAAACTAACAGAATCTAACTGCAAAAAGACGCTGTCAAAAACCCATGGGTCTGAGATTTTCTGTGGTGTTTTGATAAAAGCACTAATACAGTAGAACCCCGACTTACGAAACGCTCTACGTACGAAAAATTCAACATACGATAAAAGATTTCGGGGTTTTTTTCGCCCGAGTAACGACAAAATGATCGAGATGCGAAAAAACATTTCCGAGTTTTGTTTTGAAATTCGCGCTGATTTTGGTTCGGGTTGAATGAAGGCTACAGTTTGTCCGGTCAGAACAATGATGTCTCACTCAGGGAATAATCCACAACTGGTGTTTATTAAAGGTGCATAGATGTGTGGTTACGCAGGATCGATAAAACCTCAACGATTGGCACTAATTCCCTGTATTTCACTCAATAAACTATATACAGTCTTCAGCCGATCTCTTTTACCTTAATCATCCGTCAGCTCTCTCAGATGGAAAGTTTTGGAATAGTCCATTTCGCACTGAATGACAGGGAATGGCTGGAATAGTCCATGTAAGAAGGGGAACACTTTTTACAATCCTGCTCTCCTATTGGTCAGCATTGTGCCTAGTTAACATAAACTTTTTTCTAATCACTCACCATGGATGTGAAGATTGTTGCTGAATTGAAAAGGAAGAAGAGGATGCTTTACATTGCGTTGAAAAGGGAGATAATTGAGAAGTATTGAGCTGCGATGCGCTTCATCCCATGCTGAATGTGGTGTTTTTGTTGGGCTTGGAACGGATTAGGCAATACATGTAAAAGCCTGACCGACATATGAAAAGATCGACTTACGAAGCTAACCTCGGAATGGATTGATTTCGTAAGTCGGGGTTCTACTGTATTCTGAAATGGATAGCGATTTTAATGCGGTTTAAGTGAAATAAAAAAAGAAAAAAACTTTTTGCCACAGTCAGCAGGAATAACATTGATTAAACAACATCTGGTAACATAATCAGTTCTTTAGTACACATCAATTCTGCACTTTCATTGACTTGTGAATATTGTATCTCAAAATGTTGAGCTCTTTAAAGACTTAAGAGGTGAAAAAATGCCGCCTAAAATGTACTTATTCCCTCATGTCATTCCAATCCTGAATGACTTTCTTTTTTCTACAAAACACAAAAGATGTTTTTACGAATAGTTTTGTCGATATAATGAAAGTCAATGGGCTCCAAAACGGCTGACAGTTTCAAATATTTCTATTAAATGAATCTCAAGGACTTTGAATGGGATATTTGCCAAACAATTGTACTGTGCATTCATACTTCCCTTTGCTAAATCTTTGTGGTTTTGCATTCAGTACGTGAACCTTTTTCGTTTGTATCTCTTATGCATTTCACATTTTTCCTGATTTATTTTGCTTTTGTAGGAAAATACATGCAGATGATGAACATTCTGAAGCCCATCGCCTTTGACGTCATCCACTGTGTGTCTCAGCTCTTCGATTACTACCTGTACGCCGTCTACACCTTCTTTGGTCGCAATGACATGGTATGCATTTTAAAGCGTTGCTGTTCTCCTCCATGCTTAACAGTATGAAATATTTATTACATACAATTGGATCCTTGCTGTGCTGGCCGTTAGGAAAAGCCTACCGGTAGACTCAGTGTTTTTCCCTCTAATGTCTGCGAGCCCTATAGGCGCTGTTCTATAATTACTTCCATTATAATGTGAGCAAGTGTTTAGACTTAGAGTTTGCCTCAGGAAGCTGTACTCTGAACATCAAAGAAAGGTATAAAAGTCTGAACGGATTGGCAATCATTTCTCCGGCGTGCAGCTGTTTAACATTCTTCAAGATTAGGTTTGTATATATTGTAATCATTTAACTTTACCGTGACTTGGCATCTAACATTCATACATAAATTAGTAAATGCAGTGATCGGACGGTATTCGTGATCGCCTCGGCCCCCTTTAAACCGCATATGAAAACGGCTTCTGTGTTTTCTTCAGTCCGCAGTGCCAGCATCAGAAGCAGAGGACAAGGTGTGTGTGTATCGATGTGATTGTCATGATATCAGCATCTGCAGTTCTGTCATAAATGGCGTGTGATGCTGGAGCTATAAGTGTAAAGTTTTTGCTGCTAAACTAAAAAATATTGTGTTCCTCCACTATAAACAAAAGTGAAACATTTAATTAGTTTAAAATTAACATTTTAAGCTAAAACGTACTATTGTGGATGTGGAATTATATTAACATTATGCACAGAAATTATAAAAAAAATAATTTTTTGTTTTAACTCAAAGTAGTCCAACCTAAAATTGAGTTCATTTAAACAAAAAAATTGAGTTGATCTAAAGAAAGAGATTGGTTTATTCAACAGAAACTTAAAATACTATGTCTTCTGAACAATGTTTGTGACTAAGCTGATTTGACAAATGATTTGGGAAAAATTGGGATAACAAATCATCATAAAAATGTTTCAGAATCTGAATGAATGATAGAGACAAACAACATGTAGTTAGAAATAATGACCCAGCAGCTGATTGTGACATTTATAGCCAGAGTAAAGGGAGTGTGGTTACTTTGAATTATAGAAGAGGCAAATTTATATTCATATTCAGTTTTTTTAGTAGAAAACAAACAAGCAACAATAAATATGGCAAATTAAACAGATTGCAATATCTAGACAATTACACTAATATAAGATTTGTTTATATTCTAAATTAATATTAATGATGACAATGTATTGAAAGTTTTTTTTTTAATCATACCCACCACCTGCTGAGGGGGAGTGCCGGCACTTTTATTTCCACTTCCAAGCTCTGGATAAATGTGCTTCATTGATCCTTGAGAGGAACCATCAAGAGAAAATTGTGCCTGGAGAAGTCCATGCCTAGAATTGCATAATTTCAGTGCAGATCTCTCTATGTAGGCTAGTGCTGTCACACTAGTGTTCCCAAAGCTTTAATAAACACAGCTTTAGGCTAAATGAATTGGCTATCAGTTTTGAAAGCCCAGCCTTGCCAAATAAAATTAGGTGGCAGCTCAATTATCCTCATAATTGTCACTCTTTGAGACTCAATAAGCCGTAACTAAAGTGTTTTCATTGCATTCTCCACAACAGGAATATATCGCAATTTAGCAGCTTCATAGGAGGAGAGGTGTCTCGTTCCCAAGAGCGCTCTGGTTATTTTGTTGAATCTGCACTGTCCCAAATGAACCTAGAATTATGCCACTTAATCTGCCCAGTTGTTACTGGAATAATGAAACCTACAGGGAGTTGCCTTGCCAGCTTTGATTTCCCAGAAGTCTTGCTCACAAGGTAAACCCGCAAACCCCACTACTAGTTGCTATGTAGCCGTTTCAGCTCCATGAAACTCTGGTACCCTTCCTCTTCTTCCATACAGTCACTGCACTTAAGGTTTGAGCCTGCCATCTATCACAACATGGCAAGACCTTTGTGAAATAAAGCAACTTTTCAATGATGTTATCTGCTGTCATCCACTACAACACTATTCCAGGTGCAAATGCCTGATGAGTGCAGAGAGAGTGACATTGAATGACTCACTTTTTTCCACCTGTTTGAGCTGGGAGAATTTGTTGAAGAAGGCAAGCTTGTTAAACAGCAGTACAGGCCATAATAAAACTGTCGGGGCATTGTTTGGCAGCCCAAGGGCGTCTGACTGAACCTGTTAAAGACGAGGGCTGCCTGCTGTTCTTGGACTTTCCTGACTGTTTGGCAGGCTTGCAACGACGCCGAGAGTCAAAGACAAAAATGAATGAGATTTTCAGATTCTCAACACCTTTATCGTCCACCAACTGGTTTCACAGCTGCCCATACTTCCCCAGCTCCCTGTTTACCACCCTCAAAAAGATGCCATGCCCTTTTTCTCTGGAAGATACTGAGAACTTGTTGGGAACTATTCCACAAAACTAAAGCGATCTGGTAATCAGCCTATCAGTCTAGGTTTTGATTGGCATAAGCAGTGGCTGCTGTTTTCTAAAGGGAGTCTATGGCCTTCAAAAACGGCAAAGTAGTGTTTCCGTCATGGGATTTGACAGTAGTTGTGACATTTTTATTTCCATATCGCAGAAGTGTACCATTTGCACTTTACATGCTTTGCAAATAATTGTTTGTTTGCTGTGCTGAGCCAGTACTAAATCAAAAGTAAAGGCTTTCGTGCTGGGGGATTGAGACCAGTGCCCTTGCACATTAAAGAGCTGGAGAAAAGTCCTCGCACTCCATTTGGCCTCGGCTTGTGGTTTAGCATTATAAGTGATGCTTTCATACCTAAAGAAGATCGTGGGCTTCATACAAAAACCCAAGCAAATTAAGGGTCCTGAGAACTGAACTTCTAGTTTATAAATTGATCAAGACACAGGGCTCCTGATAAGACTTCAAGACTTATCATTACGTGCTTTCTGAAAACCTTTCTTTGCTGATATGCAAGTTTTCACCTTAGATTTTGGCTTTGAAAGCCACTTCTGTTCTTGGGAACTAATGCGAACAAAAGGTATATAATTCACTGTTCTCCAACTTGCCAAGGCAAGTCTCTTTTTTTCTCTTCATGCCCTCTTCCTGAATGATAGTGTAGTATATTATCTTTTCTATATAAGGACTGACCACACAGCTTTCCCTTCCACTCTGTCCTCACCAAATCCAGAAGCCAATATGAGGGAGACTGGATTTGGCCACTATGAGATCAGGCGTCAGAAGCCAGTAACATATTGGCACTTTGCCTTTAACCCACCCGACAGCGTTGAAGGCGCATTAGATAAAACAACACATCTCATCTTTCTCTCATTCAGGTTTTCACACATTCACCTCTTCTGCTGAATGGAAAGCTAGAGAAATAGCAGGATAGGGGTTTCTGTCACTAATGGAAACTTTTCAGATCTTTAAATGAATAACAGTAGCTGTCAGTATCAGAGGCAGTCAGTCTCATAGAAAAGCCAATGGAGACAAAAAAAAGTAAATATCATTACTTATAAAAATATTTACAAAGCGGCTGGAATTGATATGCTCGTTTGGATTCACTTTCACCCATGGCTAACTCCAAATACACAAGACATTCAATCTTGTATGGAGATGGAGATTATGTATTGCGCCGTTTCATTTAGTAATGAACAACATTAGGATCTGAAAGGTCTGTACGCTATTGTGTACCGGCAGAGTATCAGCTCTGCCATGCACATAATTTAAGATGCATTGGTCTTGGCATTCATTGCTCTTTGCCTCAAGTTAATAACTTCGCTTGAAGGCAATGAACGGAAAGAACGGGGAACGATATGCAAGTGGCTTATCTGAAAATGGATCACCTCCAGGATGATGAAGTGCTAGAGTATGGGGAAAGCCCTGAGTATGCTTATTAAGTGTTGTAGTTAGAGCTGGTAATGGACGGGAAGATGGGGCTTTTGGAAATGTTAGTCAGAGAAAGACTGCAGTTTTATTGGCTCAGCCATTGGTTCAGCAATTAAATGAAAGAGTTACCGTGTTTTATACCCTTTTACCGTGTAAAACCCTCATATAGGCCGCGGGGTTTGTGTAAAAAATTGTTGGCATAACCCGCACCCATAGATTGATGAACTTTTTTGTGTAAGTTTACATTTCGAATTTCGGATGTTGCTCGCATAACGTCAATTATCATAACTGTTCAGCTCGGTACACAGTGCTTGTGCGCAAAATTCACTCAATAAGAAAACAAACACAAGTCAGAATCAGAACACAAAGCAAAAGCAGTGTCTCCCGCTGGGCAGCAGCTCGTCCCTTATGAAGCGATTCTACAGGCTGTACCTGGCGGTTGCTAAAAATATGATTATTTTTATTATTTGTGGTTAGGGGGTTGGGGAGGTTAGAGGTCCTGGTTTTACAGACAGGAATTTAGATTAAGCCAGGATTAAGCCGTAGTTCAATTAGGCCATTTAAATGGCTTTTATAACCATGCAAAATTAATGTTTTTATGATATGTAAGTGCAATTTGCTTTCAGTTAAGACATCACAAACATGCATTTTAGTGTAGTACTAGCTTAAGTCTTGTCTGTGAAACCGAGGGTTAAAGTGTTGTACCATGAATGCAAATGTGTTTAGTTAATTTCCAAAGAGCTTCTTTTTTTTGTGCTATTTCATTATTTACTTTGTCGATTTTGTTTTCCCTTTTGTTTCTCAATGCAAAGCACATCCAATCTGCTTCTCTGCCTTCACAAGGCTCTCAACCTGCTGTGTCCAGACAGACAGTCCCTGTTTATTGGGTAAGACTGCAGTGTGGAGCTTTTTGGCAGTAGAAGTGTCTGCCATTGTGTGTATTGCTTTCACCCTTTTACTCATTTTCTTTTGTATTTCCTTGATCATTTCACTGCAATGTGCTGTATGTTCCTAGTATGGTTTGATGTAGATTAGTTTCTGTACTACTTTGTTTGCAAGACGGTTAGATAACTTTTGTCGAACCAAATGTATTGTGTGTGTGTGTGATATACACACACAATACATTTGGCTCGACAAAAGTTCTCTAACCATCTTGCAAACAAAGTAGCACAGAAACTAATCTATATTATTAATAATTTTTTTAAATAATGTATTTATAATACATATTATATGATTAACTAGATTAGTTGAACTAGTTAGTTTAATGGGAGGCGTATGTAAATGTTTTTGTGTTGGCTGGATTTATAATTGTAGTCATCTCAGTGTTCTCAAATAAAGATTGAACTATTCATTGATTCTACATCTTGAACTGGATTACACAAGAAGTATTTTGAAAGGGATTTAAGGATTATACTTTTAATCCTTAAATCTTTTATGAAGTCATGTACAGAATCACCCCTTGTTATATCTACTGTAAATTAAGTGATACTCTATAAAAGTTTTTACTGCTGACTGTTTAGAAATTTACTGCTTTGTTCCCATAGTAAAGTTGAACTGATGTTTGCCGTTCTGTCGTTAACTTCACATTTATTGCGTATTAAAGACATCGGCTTGCCTACATTAATTTCTGCATTTGTAACTACATTTCCAGTGAACGATCGCTGGAGGATTTCCCAGTCCCATTCTTCCTTCCCATTTAATGAAAACTAAATTGCAATTAATGAATATTAGTCTTAGGCCTGTGGGGCTGTGTGTATCGAGTGGTTTCCTGGAGATGATTGGTGGTGTGTGCATTCTGGGACTTTGGGGATTGCACTTTGTTGAGCATGTGTATTGCAGTGGTCTGATTGAGAAGCAAGGGAGTATCTTTCTCACGGGGTGTGTTCTGCTGTCTCTTCTAGTATGAATCTTCTGGGCTGGGTTTGATCAGCAGCAGACTGAGGACTACGCTCAGCCGAATCCAGGAGAGCCTAATAGATGTGGTGAGTAAAACATGGCTCTTTTAATGCACTCTTTCTGTATTTCACCCTCCTGTGGTTCATCTCCTCTCTTGGCCTCTCTTATATAACCATTATGAATCCGAGTGGAAATGGTAGTGCGCATTTATCCGAGTTTCCTATAGCCTCTCATCAGGCCTATCATCTCTTGCCCCTTCTACTTTCCTGTATAGCAGGCACAGGTGAGTTAATCAACGTCAGTACACTTAGATGGCTCTGCACTCTTGTAATAAATGTCCTTTGGTTTCCATGGATGCACCTATTAAGGCTCAATGGGCCAAATGCCTGATATCCACAATGCACCATGTACCTCTTGTCTCCTGCACAAATAGGCAGTTATTACATAGATCCTTTCCCCCAGATACCTGAATGTCAGAGCAAGAAAAAGTCCTAGTTTGCATGAAATAATGAATCATGCTTGTTTTTATCCAGTCAGTCATGCATGGTGTTCAGTGGAGTCTAGGAATATGGCTCTGTTTCTAAGACTAAACCTAGCCGACCTACACAGCATTTTTAGGCCAATTTTAAGAGCATTCCCAGTCTGAAATTGCAGGTGGGAGATTAAATTGTCTCCTAAACCCGTTTCATTTTGGCTGCATTTTGAGGCAGCTTGACTGCTATCCTTCTGTAGATAAGGCGCTCCCACTTCTACTTTGTTTAGCTCAGCAAGAAATTTCCATTTAATATAGCAAACAGAGCCAAGAGAATTATTTTGCTTATTTTTTTTTTTTTTTTTTTTAAGTGGATAGTTGACGTCGCATGTCAAACAATGACAGCAGTGTCCTGCAGTTTGACATGCCATGCTCTGGATAACGTACTGTTACGGACATAATTTGTTCATAATTTGTTGTCAAATTCCTGTATAATTGTCTATACGTATGTATGTGTTTGTGTATGTGTGTGTATATATATATATATATATATATATGTATGTATGTATGTGTATATATATGTGTATGTGTATATATATATGTATGTGTATATATATATATATATGTATGTGTGTATATATATATATATGTATGTGTGTATATATATATATGTATGTGTATATATGTATGTGTATATATATATATATGTATGTGTATATAATTATATATATGTGTATATATATATATATATGTATATGTATATGTGTATATATATATATATATATATATATATATATGTATATGTGTGTGTATATATATATATATATATATATGTATATATATATGTGTGTGTGTGTGTGTACCTATGTCCCTATCATTTATTGGTCTCCTCTGTATTTCTGCCGTGTTCCCTCGGGCTGTCAGGACATATCAGAGATCAGCTCCCAGTCTTTTGGCACCTCTTGCATCACATATCAAGCGCCTGCATCACTTATCCCAAAGCGCCTCAGGTGTCTGAGGTAGTGTTGAGAATTGATGGCCTGGCGAGCAATCGTTTTTTGGCTGGAGATACAGGCAGGTGTTTAAGATTATTCTAGGTTTATGATTATGATTTGTTATGACTACACAATTCATATTTCAAAAGCAAATGCTTTAAAGGTTTTCTGGTAATACTTTACAGTAAGGTTCTTTTTGTTAAGTAAGGGATATTCCATGGCTAGCTGTGCATTAAACAAATTTTTATTGTTTCTGTGTTTAAGCAGCGCGATCTTTGTTCGATGTGTACAAGTGATGTGTGTGTGTGTGTGTGTGTGTGTGTGTGTAGGATCCAACAGCAAACAGTTTATCTCTCCAGACTGTACGTGAAACCGCTGCTCAACTAGACAATCGTGCCCAAACGTATTTGTACACTAAAAGGTGCATATTAGTTTATGATATTAATATTTAATCCTTTAGGAGTTGGCAAGGTTCAAAGCTGTACATTTGAGGATACTTCCCCATTGAGAAACAAAGATTTGAATTTTTGCACTTTTCTTTCCCCTGGCAGTGTCACTTAAAGAGAGAGTTCACCCAAAAATGAACAATTTTCTCATACTTGCTCCAAACCTGTATTCTGACTAATGTGGACGATGTGTTTAAGAACGTTTCAGCTGTTTTTGTCCATTGAATGACAGTCAGCATTGATCCCCATTTCATTGTGTCTCTTAAAGCCTCATTTTGTTCATGTCACTTTTAAAATCATGTCTTTTCTTAATATCTCAGTTGTCCGAAATTTGGTTTCACAGATAATTTAGCACTACGGATGGAGAAGATACTTCGCCAGTTTCTCTACATCTGACATAGGAGCTAAAAACTTTGAGAATTAAAGGAAGAACGTGATTTTTCTGCACTGGGATTGAAGGGTATTTCCCCATGGGCACATACACCTACTATGGCAAACCTACGCGTACTGCTTTCAGGCACAGATATAATAATATCGCTCTGCAACTTGAGCTGAATTAAAAGCTTTTTTAACATTCTCACCTCTTTTGCAAGAGCAGACCTCCTGTGAGATCCGATCTCTGCTTTTCCTGGATAGTACAGATTTTTTTTAACAACCTAAATGTCTAGAGGGAAAGCTGTTAGGCTCCGCCCCCCACATCCACTGTGCTATTTTTGTATGGACCGATAAATATTTTATTACCTATGATTCACCCTCTGCTTACTAAAAGCTTAGCCTCTTTTATGTAATTATAGACAGCATTAGTTCTTTTTACCATATGCATATCATTATTATAAGATGAGCAAGTTTATGTATTGCCTGCTTTAGTCAAATCTAGGTCATCTTCATCTATTTTAGAAGGTAAAACTCATTGTTTAGGCACCAGCATCTTTGCTATTTTTGTCAAAGGTATGTTACTTTCTGAATGTGTGAGACCTCATTTATGAACCCACTATTGCTGCTCATTTTTAATTTCTGTTCATTGGATGAGTGTCTGGGCCTGAAGTTGACCATGACCGTTCTCAAGAGGCTTGTGTAACTCAAAGTGAAATCTCTTCTCATTTCAGTCCTGCCAGCCTTTCATTATGTTCACAAGCTGGTGATGGTGATAATCAGCTGTCTTTGTCTGTTTTTTATCACTTTTGTCTATCTATCTGTCACCAATCGCTCCATCTATCTAGTTAACATGTTTAACAGGTTTTTACTTCTTGTTGAGCTCAATTTGAAGGCAAGGAAGAGACTGAGACAAAGAATGTGTATTTATCCGCCTTGGTTTGCACATGGAGGTGTGTGTGGGTTGGTGAGTGGTGATGTGTCCACTGGGCAGTGCTGAAGGCTTCCGTTTCAGATCTGATAGTGAATTCTCTCTTGGGCCAGCTGCAGTTCTCTGATTAGCTGTCTCCAGTGGTGCCATCCAATCCCTCAGTCTGCTGTTCTTCTGAGCACTCTGTAAACACTGTTTTTTCACTTTTATTACCACACACAAAGACTTATGTTTGTGACTGCTTGCATAAACTGCTTAGACTAGTCTTAAAAGTTAGTCTTCTATTGGTTTATCCTTCAAGACTGCTTGTTACATTTTAAAGTCAATTACCGCATTTTCCCACATATAACCTGCAGGTTATACCAGATTTTACAAACCCCGCAGGGGGGTGCGGGCTATATACGGGTGCGGGCTATATCGCAATTTTTGTACACATAATAATATTTCAAAGTATTTGTTAAGTCCCTAAGAACGTACGGGGTTTTTTTTTGCGTTTTTTTTTCCTTCTTGTGAGGGTTGTTGTCTCTGGCGCTTGTACTTTCACTCTGACAGCTGGCGCTGATAGGCTGTCTGACCTGTCAATCATGCAAGAAGATGTGATTGGCTGTGCTGCGTGAGGGCGGGCTCTTCTCTTCTCATATGATGATCAACACCTGTAGAATCGCTTCTTAAGGGACGAGCTGCTGCACAGCAGGAGACACTGCTTTTTGTTTTTCTTCTGATTCTGACTTGTTTGTTTTCTTATTGTTTGAATTTTGCACACAAGCACTGCGTACCGAGCCTGAACAGTTATGGATAATTGACGTCATGCGAGCAATATTTGAAATGTGAACTTACACAAAAAAGTTAATCAATCTATGGGTGCGGGCTATATAAGGGTGCGGGCTATATAACGGTGCGGGTTACACCAAATATTTTTATACGGAACCTGCAGGCTATATGAGGCTGCGGATTATCTACATCTGCGAGTTATATGCGGGAAAATACGGCACATAAAAAGGAAGATTTTTCTAATTTAAGCTGGGAAAGTAAGTGTGATTGCCTTTTATGTAACTGCTAGCAGGTCAAACTAGTTCTTAAGACACAGTCTTAACATACAGTAGTGTCTAATTTTCTAAAACCAGGTATGAGAGCATCTGTCTGTGGGTGTTACCGCATCAACACCCTTGTGTGCTTCAGTGTTGGTAAGTGCTTTTCTGTTCAGCAACGTTGCATGTAGCATTGAACAGGTTTTATTTTAATCCTTGCCAATCCTTTTGTTTAGTGTTTTTTGGGGGTTACTTGGACTTCAGCCATAGATTCTCCTACAAGGATCAATTTCAGCGGTCTTGGAATGCATGCAGAAAAGATGATGCAGAAAACCATTTTCTTCTCGTCTTTGATATAGATTTGAAAAATTAGCCCTTCTTACACAAGAACTAAAATCAGATAAAAATGAGCACTTTATGCCACTGAGGCGCAATCCTCCTCAGAGATTCTCAGATCCTTGCAGAGGTTTTGGCAGTCTGCCATTCGCCATGGCTCCGTTTCATTCAACAGCTTGGCTGTTAACCTTAAGCCTGTGGTTGGATTCTAGGAGATGGCACGTTGTGTCTTGGCTCAGACTGGCATGATGGCTGTTCAGGGTGAGCCCTTAGAAGCTACATCAGCTTGTGCACAAATTTGAATTGCCTGTGACTTTTCCTCAATTGACATCCGACCATTTCAATTTATCTTTACTTTTTCAAAGCACCACCTTTGAGTTCCAGAGGCTGTTGATTCGATTTCCCTCCTCCCAGTGAAGCAACAGAGCTTTCCTTTCCTTTCTTTGAGCTCCCATCCTGTAAATTCAATTAATACATAAGAAATGGACATTTAAGAGGTTGTAATGCAAGTATAACAGAGCTGCGGACCGGCACAACACATGCAAACGAGGTCTCTAATTCTGTTTGATACCCGTCTAATGAGAAGCGAATTTGGAAAATTAGATGAGGAAGAAAAAATGAGCTGAGAAATATATTATACAGTAATTGCCAACTGACATTTTTGCCCGGTTTCCTCAGAGAAACCCTTGAGAGTGAAGAATCAAGTAATGTTGGAACCAGTGCATTGTAAACGCACTTACAAGAAGAATAACCCATTATGAACAGTGTGTCTTGGGAATACCATGTGTTTCATTTGACTTTACAGAGCCAAGACGTTTTTTAGTACCGAACACGTTTGCATGTGTATAATGACTAGAAAGATTGATTATAGATAACTGGCTTAAGGATTATTCTTAGAACATAATAAACTCCATACATGTTCCTCTCAGTGTCAAGGTGTGTTTTGAAACCTCATTAAAAGTAATGAATCAAACGGCATTCAAAGGCCATCGTCAGATTTCTTGAGACCCAACAACAGTCGTGTTTTTTAGAGGTTGCACATCCAGCTGAATCTTGTGTGAAGTACACTATATTTTTCCAGATACCATTATGATGCTAGACTTCGATGCCAGGAGGATTAAGAACAGTTTTGTGGGTATAAAGCCTTGAATGCCGCCATAGCCACAAAAAATATTATTTACGAAGCCAAGGCTTTGAGGATGTACTGCAGAATTATGTAGTACAGTGTTGGCAACATCCAGCATATGTTCCTGTTTTGTAGTAGTAGTGGCCTAAAAAGTAGCGATTTCTCTCACTTTGTCATTCTCAGTTATTTCCAGAATAAACACAGTGTCTCTTTGAAAGACCAAAGGACAGAAATGTTATCAGCTTGAGAAAATTAGAATGTCGCAGACCTGACATTTCTTCAATTTTGAAGTTAGAGTAATTGCATACCAGTTGAGCCATGTTTGCTAAAGATGTCAAAGATACCAGAAGCTACTATTTTAAGAGCTTCTATATTAAGCCTCTAATTTGTGATATGTTAGCCTGGAAATGTTCTTCTGTAAGCAATGGCTTATCCACGCTCCAGTGAGTTTATTTTGAAGAGTAATGGTAAAATTATTAAGCTTTTTTGTTGCACATATGTCTGCCTAATTTTAGGAAGTGTTCTTCTTAAAGATTTGTACAACGACCCAACTCTGCATTTTGAATTTATGAAACTGCTTTTCACACTACATTAACAGTTAAGGAAGTTAGTCCTAATCACAACATAATGCCCTACAGGGTGATCAGGATGAAAAGTATCTACTTAGAAATGTGAATAAATGAACATTCAATATTCATTTATTGGTGAAAATGGTGAAGTTGAATCTTGTGACAAGGAAGAGAACGCAAAATTTGGTCTCTTCTTTGGAATAAGTTTTCAATAAATATTGGATTCCTGGAAGCACATCAAGTGTGAATTCCTTTCAGGTTTGTGAGGGTTGTTTGTTTATTAGTCTGTACTATTGGTTAGATGAAAATCAGTCTGATACAAAGACAGGTCTCGCTGTTTCTCTACAAGTAAAGTTTTTCCCCAATCGAGGCATCTGAGATTGACAAAATCAGACCACTTGATCGGGTTTATGTGCTCACGTACCATCCGATCGGACTCTACTTAATCAAGCAAATAACAGCCATTTGTGCCTCTCACTAAACTAAAGTGACAGCCAGACACACTGATGGGGACCTACTGGCTGAGCTCTCTGTTCTCTCAATGTTACCAGTCGAGAGTAGGGCACGCAAGACAGAGAGTTAATTGGTGTGAAAATGCTACGGCATACACCCACACAGGCATGGGATGGTAGCTCAACAGTGATGGACTTAATGAAGAGTGGAGAAGGAGGTTAGCTGGGGCCAAAGGAAGCATAGTGTTCTGTGTGAGAAACTGTTGGGGAGATACTGTAAGCGGGTGAAACACAAGAGGGAGCTTTAAAGAAAACGCTTGATTTGGCAGATTTAGTCTGGGATTGTCTTGGAAAAGGTTGTAATGAGAACACTGATTCAGTTCAAGGCTTGGGTGTGAAGTTTGAGTGCCAGATTTGGCTTGGAAAGCTGTTAACATGATTTGTGAAAGAGGTGTTAACTAGCAGCACAACTACCGTATTTTCCCGCATATAACCCGCAGACGCAGATAATAACCCTCATATAGCCCGCGGGTTTTGGGGGGTGTGTGGGGAAAAACATGGGTATAACCTGCACCTTTATATAACCCGCACCCACAGATTGATTAATTTTTTGTTGTAAGTTCACATTTGGAATTTCGACTGTTGCTCGCATAACGTCAATTCTCCATAACTGTTCAGGCTCGGTACACAGTGCTTGTGTGCAAAATTCAAACAATAAGAAAACAAACACAAGACAGAATCAGAACAAAAAGCAAAAGCAGTGTCTCCCGCTGTGCAGCAAGAAGCGATTCTACAGGTGTTGAGATGAGAAGAGCCCGCCCTCATGCAGCACAGCCAATCACGTCTTCTTGCATGATTGACAGGTCAGACAGCCTATCAGCGACAGCTGTCAGAGTGATAGTACAAGCGCCAGAGACAACAACCCTCGCAAGAAAGAAAAACAGAAAGAAATTACCGCAAAAAAACTTTACGTTCTTAGGCACGTAACAAATATATTGAAATATTATTACGTGTAAAAAAAAATTGATATAACCCGCACCCTTATATAACCCGCACCCCCTGGGGGTTTGTAAAATCTGGTATATGCGGGAAAATACGGTAGTAGTGTTTCTTACATTTTTCATACTTATATTAGTTAATTCAATTTGTCCTTTACTAAAGCACAACAGTGAACATGCATACTATATGAATCTGTCATTTGTGGTATTCTCTTTCTGAAGGCTGTAAGCATTTCAAACAGAGTGTTTGTTTTGTGTCTCCATCTATTATACCTGCTATCAATCTCAGGTTTGTTAAATAGTTTGCCAGGTGCTTGGGTAACTGGAAACCCCACTTAAAGAGGCTCTTCCACATTATTAATCAAGTCACAGTTCTCATGCAATATGGGGAGGAAGAACGTCTTTGTGAAGAAGAAAAGCATGAAATCAAGTGAATCAATGAAATCAAACTTTTCAAGATTAAAGATTCATTTTAAAGTTTAGTCTGGGATAAGAGGAAAACTACAAGACCTCTACATACTTAAAAGGCATTTATAAGTGTAGCATAATAATTGATGAAGATATATAAGAAAGTTGTTGTTTTCTTGGATACTTGATAACATTAATAACAGAATTTGCTCTCTTTATTTTTCCTGTTACAAAGTAAAGCCTTAATTTTGATCCCATTGCAGTTACTCTTCAATTAAAATCACATTTGATGTAGAAAAATAAATATTGTGAGCCCTTTCTGTTGTGCTCTGTTTGATTTATATGTGTGCTCATGCTCTATGAAGCATTCAAAGTTTAACCAGGACAGTGACCTTAAATCACTTGTTTGCTGTTAGGACACTGCGAATGTTTCTATTTACATAGAAATGTGTTTCATGCTAATCTGAAGTGACTGACAGAGACTTAGTTTCTCTGTACACAGTACAAAAATCTGATTAAGTAGTAATACAATTTGTGCCTTTGATATATTGTTGCCCTAAAAAGCATAACGCATCCAAGGGATAAGATGTTATTTTGTAGCTTTCAGGACTGTCCCAAAAGTCTAGCTTAGATGCCTAACAGGCATAAATGCGTATGGAAATGTGATGAAATAGTGTCGTATCAAGAGACTCGTATCATTTGTTTTGCCGCCCATTAATTGCTGTCGATTCCCTTGTCGGGTTTGTCAATCAATATTTTAAACGTTCATGTCAGAACCTTTTTGCATAATGCTTGATTGAATATGTATTTTGTGCATTTTGTTAAATCGCTTAATTCAGTGTGCGTCAATTAAATCACCATGCTGTGAATTATTAGGTCAGCAGTCGGCTTTCAGTTGATCACCAGTGAATGATTTGCGTGAAGCCGTTTTAAATGCAGGGGATTGTAATTAGATGTGCATTATCTACCCTGAGTTTTATCAACAGTGGTCACACTGAAATTCAGATCATGTTTTATGTTGCTTTTATAACATAGAGACATACTTTTCTCAATGTGCCCTTTTCTTTCATTCAAGTGATTCATTACATTTGAGGCCACTCATATTCATCTTTGTTCACAATGAAATAGATTTTTCCTTGCCTCACCATTCCTGCTCTTGGATTTTTTTCTTTTCTTACTCTTGGTTCCCTTTCTAGAAGCAGATTAGATTTAAGCATGCTGAGGCTGTGGCGAATGCTAGGCTATTGCAGTTGCGTGTGTTATCAGATTCCTTTTTTCAGGCTCTTTTCTTTTCGCTTTTATTAAACCCCAAGTCCGAGCTCTGGGTATAGCACTGCCTTCCGTTTATTTGCAGTGAGTCAAAACTCACGAAAAAGAGTCACGGTTTCGAGATGAGGTATTGATTTTTTTTCTTCCTTTTGAATATTTGTTTGATGGAACCTTTACCCTTCATATTTTAGATCACAGTAGCTTTAGGGCCGATAAGAACACAATTGTGAAGCCCAGCGCATTGTAACGGTGTAACATTTAAACGGCTTTCCTGTATCTCAATCAGTAGAGCATTGGTGCTTACAACGCCAAGGCCATGGGTTCGATCCCAGGGAAAGCAAGACCTGATTCAATGCGTTTCTTGAATGCAATGTAAGTCTGCCAAATGCATAAATGTAATTGTTACGTATTCAGATTACATAAATTATGCTATCTATTAACCTTTCAGGTTTCATTTCAATTGAGGTCCTTGAACTGATTAATTTGACCTATAGATTGAAACAATGTTCAAAGTTTAAAACAACCTTAATCGACAGCATCTGTGACAAGCGTTCAGTCACAGCGGAAAATCATTTAAAGGGCTTATGTCCCTTTTTACAAAGGTGACTGCTGTTCTTCATCATCATCATAAAAATGTATTATCTGCATGGATTTTAAAGTTTCAAACACCATGTAAAAGTGAATTTTGCATAATAGGTCCCCTTTAACAATTTTTAGCAAACACAGTAGCATTTTCCTACGTTATTAAAGACCGAAATGTGCAAACAAACTCATGTTTTTCACATGCTATGAAAAAGTTTTTCCTCCATGCTTCCATTGGCTACTTTAAAGCTTATACAGGCTCATAATAAGAGAATCCCAAAATAACTGTTAAGTCTAGGAAGGTTTTAAAATCGTATTATACCTGCATGCAAAGTTGCCTGTTTTTGCCTCGTCTTTGCTGTTGTTCCTCTGGTCTTTTGGCAGACAAATGTAGCTGCCGCAGATGGAGTATGGGATTACTTTTATGTTTGTTTTGCAGGTTATGATTTAAAGATGAGGCGAAAATGACTATAGGTGTATACGTGTATAATTTTGATTTGTATGAAATATTTGTTTTCGGAGTTAATGCTCTGAAAGCAGAAGGGATTCTAAATGGGATGCTAAGCCACCGAAGTCTACAAAATTATATTCATGTGCAGATAATGAGCATTTGTATGCAGGCCCATCTGCCAAATGTATTTCCTGTTTTTGTAGTAACTTAATTTTAAGCCATGTACCTTTGCAGATCCTTGCGGTTAGTCATGCATAGCTCTTTTGAAAGTAAGACAACTTTGTGTGCTATATGATGTTAACTTCCCCAAGGCAGATATTCTGTGGAACCACAAAAACTGTGAACTGTGAAATTTCATATCAGCCTAAGTTTAATAGGATGATCATGAAGTGTAAAAGTTTTTTCAGTTGTTCTAACAGGATATGCACATCACCAAAGCTAGTGCTGGTTTATTTTGGCACATACTTTCAAAATTTCAAAACCTTTTTTTCAATTTATGTAATGAGCAAGTGCATTATGAATGCGTCTTCTAAACTGTGTTTTGGTCTTATCCTGAATCACTACAGTATTTATACAGAGTTTATATCTTGCAAATGTTAGAATTTTTTTTGTTGTGAGCTGAAAGTAGCAATTATCTTTTAAATTGTTTTATTTAGTGGTGGAAACAAGCTTCCATAAGACATTTATTCAGCAAGGATGCATTCAATTAACCGATAGTGGCACTAAAGACATTTATAATGTTACAGATTTCTATTTACACATAAATGGCATTTCACAAACAAACATTGATAATAAAAAATATGATATTAGAATGATTTGTGAAGGATCGTGACTGAAGAATGGAGTAATGATACAAAAAAAATTCCGCTTTGATCACATATTCAAACAGAAAACAGAAATAGAAAGTCTCTTTAAATTATGCGTCATGTTTTGACTAGGGCACACCAGTGTAATTTATATTTATTTTTATGTATATTTACTTTTTTTATCCAAAGCGACTTGCATTGCATTCAAAACACACATTGACATTCTAATAAGTTCTTGCTTTCCCTAGGAATCGAACCCATGACCTTGGTGTTGCAAGCAATATGCTCTACTGTTTGAGCTACAGGAAAGACACGATCACCATTAATCACCATCTTGTGTAACTAGCAATGGCTATTCTACTCTCGTAGTGCGGTGGCTTTTCATTTGTACACACTTGTCATTTAGGGGGATTTGTTTTCTATTAGCTTTCTCACCGAGCTGTTTATCCTATGGTTCGTTATCAGCACAACACCTCTGATGTGCAGTGAATTTCGCAGCTGGAATGGTATTATTAAGCCCGTTTGTAATTTCAGTTTGTTTCTCCAGAGAAATGATGACAGTAGAACTCAAAGGGAATTTATTAATCTTTAATCTCTAATTTATGCGTAGTATTAAGCCTAGTAATCCCATTATCCTCTTTCATGTTTATTCTAACAGGAACAGAATGTTAATCTTCACCTCATTACAGTTGATCTCAATGGATTGCGTTACCCTTATATGTGATATGCATCTGTTTACTTAATACATATTCAGAAAGCTTGACTGCATTTACATTTATCCAATGTGACTTACAAGGGAAGAGTAGTACAACAACTATGGTCTTGCTATACTATTTCTTCTCCAACATTTCTACATTCAGGCTACTTTAAGTTTGTGACGAGCCATTTTTCTCTGACTTTCTCTTTTGTGTTTTGTTATCCTTTGGCTGGATGCTCTGGGTTAGGGGTCTGCAACCTTCAAAATCAAAAGAGCCATTTTGGCCTCTTTACTACGGAATAAAATTCACGGGAGCCACAAAACCTATTTGATCCCTAAAATTAAAATAACACTGCATAGGAAGAGGGCCAGAGCATATTACAGTGCCTGACATCATACTTGCGAGTTCACACACCTCTTTAATCTTAATTTTAGTGATCTCCGACTGGCGAAGTCGGACATCATTAGCTGAGACATTAATACAAATCTCCAATCTGTTTTATATCCAGTTTGCAATACATAAAATAACTAAAGTGTGTAGCATTTATGAAATTACAGAACTACAAATACAACTAATGACATTTTATTGCTGTTTGTGACAATGGAAAACATCCAAATAATTAAAAAAAATGTATGTAACAAGATTACTTCGATCTTGAAATTTAAGAAATAAATTGAAAAAAATCATAAAATAGCTTATTTATTGATTCCCATATATATTTTTTTCAAAAACTAGGGGAGCCTCTGCACAGGGATGAAAGAGCCGCAGGTTGCAGACCCCTGCTCTGGGTCATTGTCTAACTGAAAACAGGTGACTTTCAGACTCTATCAAGTTTTCCTGGGGGATTTCCTCCAGGTCTTTCCTGTGTTTTCTACTAGGACTGGATGGTATGATGGTGTATATACGGCTGCAACAATATAATATGTCAGCTAGTATCTATTATCTCTCTTTATGTAGATATACCTAGTTTCAGCGGGCAGGGCAGCATTAAATTATTTGCATGTGAGAGCGATAAAGTAGCGTGAAGGAATATCAATTTGCAGAGTGGGATATGAAAATTAAAAAGTGCAACTTTTATCATGTAAACACTAATTGCATTTCCAAGTAGGCAGTTTAAATCTTAGGTTTCTTCTGTTCCTTTTAGAGTTTTGTTTTTTAAGTCGGCTGTTTAACGTAAAGCAGCTGTTTTTGCACTTATGCCAGAATATTCCAATAGTCTTTTGGTCTGCATCCATCAGTTTTCGAATCAAATGAGAGCAATTAAATTAATTAATTTGTTTATTTAACAGGGACAGTGTACATTAATTAACATTGCTCTAAATGCACCAGAATTAGCCAAAAGGCTATTTTTCATCTGTTGTCCCTGGACAGATCTTAAAATTGTCTACCTAAAAACACAATAAAAGATTACATAGAACAATACAATATAAACAACAGAAAACAACTCTTCAAAACCTGTTACTAATACAATATACAAATTAGACCTTTCATTTATAAAGTGTTATTCTGCGAAAAATACAAATTACTCCATGGTTATTTCATATACAAAATAAGCAAAAACTAAATTGCTCATAAGCTGGGAGACAGCCTGACAGCGTGACTCTGCCATCACAGTGGCAATGGCATGTTTCTGATGTGTTTGGCTTATACCGCACATCATTTAGTCTGATTGCCAAAAAACTGAATCTTTAATCTTCCAGCTGGCTTCAGAGTCTCTTGCGTCTTCAAAGAAGAAAACGCTCAAGAAAATGGTGCGCTATGATCGTTTCAGTTGCACTCAAGTATCGTAGAACATATCGTAGCGCACAAATGTAATAAACTTCTACAAGGCACTGTAGTATTAACATTTTAACATTTATGCATTTGGCAGATGCATTGCATTCTAGGAACACATTGACATTTTAATCAGTTCTTGCTTTCCCTGGGAATTGAACCCATGACCTTGGTGTTGCAAGCACCATGCTCTACTGATTGAGCTACAGGAAAGACAGTATATTAGTTTATTACACCTTCATCAATAGTCATTTTGAGTCTTGTGACTTGTGTGTTACACATTTTAAAGAGTCTAGAGAGACAGGTGGGGGATCGAGAAAGGCTGAGAGATTGGATGAAACTGACCTGCGAGTAGAACTGCTGGAGGAAGGGCTTCTTGGCTGAAGGCATCATGGTGTCGAGATGAGGCTGAAGGAACTCAAACTGCTCTGCCAGAAAAACTCTGCAGGGGAAAAAAGGGCCGAATCAGAGAGTGCTTGATGCAGGTTTGCAGCGACACAATCACTACATGTCTTTACTCGCAGGGAACTGGCTGTGCTGAAAACTATGTTGGTGAAAAAATGTGTGGTGTGACTTGAGGGTTACATTCTGTTTGCTTTTATATTATTTTCAGGCACTGATAACAATCCGAGGCTGAGTGCTGGATATAAGGGCTTCTATTTTAAGAATATTCAGCGACTATAAAAAGCATCCACTCCTCGGAAGTTTGTGTTTCATTTAATCATGCAGGATGTATTTAGGTGCCTGATCAAAACGGAAAATACGATTTCATGGCGAAGAGAGGAACAATTTTTTATCACAACATTTCTGTAATTATCAAGTTGGTATGTAGTAGATGTAGTATTTAGTCTCTGTTGAAACATTTTACATTTCTGCATTTGACAGATGCTTTTATCCAAAGCAACTTGCGTTGCATTCAAGGAACACATTGATATTCTAATCAGTTCTTGCTTTCCCTGGGAATCGAACCCATGACCTTGGCGTTGCAAGCACCAATGCTTACTATTTTTGAGCTACAGAAGCGGAGTAGTATGTCCAAGTTCACAGTATTCATAAAACAGTAGGTGAAAAGTACCTAAATGATCTATTAATTCCAAAGTGTTTATTCAATGGACACTTTACTATCCCATGAGGCCATGGGAGTGGATTTGTGAATGGAAGTGAAGCGGCGCAGGTCATGTGACAAAGGCAACATGGTAGATTTAGTACGTCCACATTTCATTCATACTACCAGGACGGTTTTGCTCACCAGCCACTGTTACTTATCTGCATTTTCACTGGCTCCGATTTTGACATTGGTACGATGTGGAAAAACTCCCATATAGATATTTTTTTTGTACGATCTCATAATTTGCCAGCAGGAATATTATGCTGCCGTCACTTTAAGACCTGATGCACAGATCCATTATACTGTTACACGTGTTTTCTTTCTCGACTGTTTACCTTCACTTAAAATAGAACTGACTGCGTTTATGTGAATATTCGCCAAGACCGACATTTATTTTTGTGTGTATTTGACTGATTAAGCGCAAAAAGCAGCAAAAAAGAAGTGCGAGACATCTTTATGTGCACTTACTTTGAGTGTGAGCACAAAATCTGCAGGAATGGTACAATGATGTCGAAATTCTAGCTCTGTAACACCAGCCATACTCATCTGGAGCAAATGAAACGAGTGAGTTAGGGGTGGCGGGTTTGTGAGTCAACTCTCTGTCAGAGAGATGAAAGAACGAGAAAGCACAGCTGGTATCGTGCATCTATTCTGCAGAAAGTGTCAGATATTTCAGTATCGATATGTATAAGAAAATCTGTGTTTTTGCCCTCTTCATTGCACTAAATGTATTATTTCAGATGCCTTTTTAAAATACTACAATTTAAAGATGTGTATGTTGTATATAAAACTCAACCTGCCAAAGTGGCTATGAGGAGTGACTGCGTTACACGCCACTGCTGAGATACACACACATTTGGCAGGTTAGCGGGTGTTAAGGTCGAGCCCTGCATACTACACACATTCACACTATATAGAGCTCACTTTTTTAACAGTCACAAAGTACATTTCAAACGAACTGTAGCTCCAACTATATAGTATGGGATTTCACATCTGGACACTGGATCTCTGGATCTGGATCCTGCTCAAGTTCCCCTATAAATTCTCAACTGGATTGAGACCCGGACGCTGACTCAGCCTCTCCAGGACATTTAACAGTGTTGTTTATAAGTAGCTTTGGCTTTTCACTTCCACTCACTGGAAGACAAATTTTCTCCCTAGTCGCAGGTGTCTTGGCGACACATTTATGCTTTCCTGCAGTTTTCAGCGTTTATTTAGATTATTAGTTTTTACTGTTGATTAGTGCATAAAAGCCATAATACTCCTCTGTGATGAAAGCATGAGTTGTTCAGAGTGAGGCTGAACACTTTTATTGTTTTAAATGTGTAAGTTTAAGATGTCTCTGTAAGCTGGCATTTCGTTTCACATTTCATCAGACGTCGTGTGTTGCAAATACCCTATGTTATGGTTTTTAAAGGTCATTTCGTGGACCGATTGATTACTATGGACAGTGTTTTTATACATGACAGATTTCTCTTGCATCCTTCAGCCTAAATATGCTTTTGGAAGATGTTTGTTCTGACCCCATTAATGTCATATAGTGGTCATATAATTATATTGTTCTGAATACTTTACACTGGACAAAAGATCAATATTACTTTGAGCTTTGAACATGGTGAAATTGGTGGCCAAGAAATGACCTCAGAATCTTTCGTGTTTAGATGAACTCTGGCCAGAAGTCATCGATGCTTAATTGCCCGTTAGTTGCTCTCCTATTATTCTCTGGAAAAACTGAAGGCTGACAGTGTTTAAATTGGGTAAGATGTTTTAATGTTCGTGAAAGAAACCAAGGCTGCAGTTATTTGCCCAAAAACAGTCAAATCAGTAATATTATTAAATATTATTACAATTTCCATTTTAGTATATTTTAAAATAGAATGTGTTCCTGTGATCAAAGCTGTATTTTCAGCATCATTACTCCAGTCTTTAGAGTCACATGATCCTTCACAAATCTCAAGAAACATTTATGATTATCAATGTTGAAAATGGTTGTGCTGCCAAATATTTTTAGGGAAACCATGATGAATTTCTTTCAGGATTCTTTGAAAAATCAAAGAATTGAAGAATTTTTTAAAAATGTAAATAGCAATGCCTTTATCACTTTTGATCGAATTAATACACCCTCGCTGAATAGAATTACAGTATTAATTTCTTTTAAAGAAATCTTACTGGGAACAATGTATGATAAACAATGAATGTGTAAATGATGCATGCGGACTGGATTGGATCTGTTTTTAATGCTACAGGGAGACGTCTACACTTAGCAAATCAAGCTCTATGATTAATTCATGTAGAATGTAATGCACACATCCGCAAAGGCAGCACTTCAGTGTTAATCACAAATGACCTGAATTGGTTTGTGTAAGGATATCGGGAAATAAGGCTTTGAATATTAATGATAGAGTAGCAGAGATTAAATCGCATTGCACTGGTGTGATATCCCAAACCAATTTTCATGTTCTTTGAGATGATTCCTCAGGTTCATGTTTTTTTTTCTTTTCTTCTTCTTCTTCTTTTCACAGCACCCACATTTTTCAACAGATTGTTTTTTGGCCTGCTCTGAATTGTTTGCAATTTTTGATGAAAAGGATAGGTCTCCTGAAAATCCTGTCATCATTTACTCTTATTGTTCCACAACCACTTCAATCACAAAAGAAGACGCTTGCAAAGAAGGCAGGATGTTCACGCTGGTCCTTTCCACTTTTAGTTATCATTGATTGTCATTTTAGTTTTATTAATATTGTGAATTATCGTTTTATTTTGATATTTTTAGCTTTTCATGTTAATTTGTTTAACTTTTGGCAATTACTAAATACTACTGTTAAAATATTTATTACGGTCTGTAAGGGTTAGGGTTCGCCTCACAATCCCTGCTGGCAAGTACAGATGATGGGAAATCAGAAACATGTGCAGTCCTAATTTGCGTATGGCCAAAACATTAGCATTTGTTGGCAGAACTCATAGTTCCTCATATTACGTGTTTTTTTTTATGCTGTGTTTGGTCTCATTTTACAGCTCATTTACTCATTACTTTTATTGTAGCTCTAAACCTCTATGGTTGTTATCCATTTTCTAGTAACTTAAAGCAGCTTTGACATGGAAAACAGTGTTAGAAGAGCGTTTTGTTTATGTGCAGCCGTCAGGATTTCAAAGGAAAGCTTTTTCCTTTTAAGCAAGCTATTTGTCTGGATAGTTATGTTAAGGTTTTTGTGATTCTCGGATGGAAAAAGCAGCTAGTAGGTTCTAACTCTAGGTGTGCACATTTCTGAATTTGAAATCAAAGCATACCAAGCATATTATGAAACTTCTGTTCATTTTGTTTGCTTAAATGAATACAGTGTTCAGTAAAGTACTGGCGGTATTCCAGGGATTTTATTGAGGAATCATTTGGGTTCTGTCATTTTCGTGAAAAATTTGCTGTTGTTTGTGCAGGAGGCTGGAGGGGAGAGCGCCGGTCCTCATGCGTCTCCGGAGGAAAGGAAGGAGAAGGTCCCCAGTCCTCATCTCAGTCAGCTGGTGATACTGGCAGCTGGGGAAACGCTCTATGGTTTGGCTGAGAGAGTCGTCGCCACTGAATCACTGTAAGCTACTATATATGTAAAGTTGATGCCTTCACCCTTTATTTAGATATTATTAAAGATTTTGTCAATTGTTTTCTTTATGATAATGCAATGAAACTTGACATAATTCTATGAACACATGCCAAAATGAGAGAGCCAATTAAATATTAATAACCCATTTATGATGTAGTCAATGTATGCTCTTTCCTGTGTCCAAATGTAATGTTTTGTCCTTCATATTTAAAATATTTTCTTCATATTTTAATGGTTTAACCGAACTTGTTGGGTCATTGAAAGCAATATCACCTCCGGACATCACTTTTGACCAGTGCTGTGTTTATAGAATATATTCACACAACTTTTATAATATTAACTAATAATAACATTTTGTTTTATTAATTAGAATGTTCATGTTTTTAAAAGATGTATTTTATGCTCTCAAAGGCTGTAAAACGGCAATATTGTGAAATTAATTTTACATATATTTATAATAACGGTTTTCTACTTTATTCTAATTTTTAAAATGTAATTTATTCCAGTGATGTTAAAGCTGAATTTTCAATTACACATTTAATTTTCAGAAACGTTTATTATTATTATTTGTTGAAAACAGTTATGCTGCTTAGTATTTTTGTGGAAACTGATACATTTCCTTCAGTATTTTTTGATGAATAGAAAAAACTGCATTTTATTTGAAAGTCTTTTGCATTTTTATTTATATTTATGCATTTGACTGACGCTTTTATCCGAAGCGACTTACATTGCATTCAAGGAACACATTGACATTCTAATTAGTTCTTAATTTCCCTGGGAATCGAACCCATGACCTTGGCTTTGCAAACACCACACTCTACTGTTTGAGCTACAGGAAAGCCTACTATAAATACAAATATAAATATTCTTAAAAAAAAAATATATATATATATATATATAGTATGCTTATAGTATGCATAATGCAAAGTGATTAAATTTGTGTTTCAGGGGAACTATTTTATTAAAAAGTTTTAACAAGTCTTCAGAAAATCAGTGTTTAAACAAGAAATAAGAGCGCATTTAAAAAGAGACACCAGCCAGATGGTATCTGCATCATATGCCCAGCTGTATGTGTGACGTCTCCATTGCAGAAGCACACAAATGAATGCATTTGCATGAAAAAAATCAAGCTTACTGTTGCTAGGTGTTGAATGTCTAACCCCGGTAGCCTCTTTTCAACCAAGCCTGTCTAACCCAATCAGTCATATCACTGTACTTATCTAATCAGCGAAACCCATTTAGCCTTGCTTTGCCCTCTGGATGGGCCTACAGACATGGGCTGAACCAGCTTTGGCAACCGCCAGTGGAGTTCATTTCATTAAATGATGCGACACTGCAGGCTGATAAGAGATGTCTGAATTTCCAGCATAATTCATAATTTGTCAGACCTCCAAAGCACATTTTGCATTCATGCATTTGGTAGAGGCTTTTATCCAAAGCGACTTGCATTGCATTCAAGAAACACACTGACGTTCTAATCAGCTCCTACTTTTCCTGGGAATTGAACCCATGACCTTGGCGTTGCAAGCGCCACGCTCTACTGTTTGAGCTGCTTCACCTTCCAGGCCTCCTATTCTGACCTTTCTCCCATTCAACCAATTGTTTGTGAAACAGCAGGAAATACTCCCTTGCAAATTCGCAAAGAGATAGTATAGTTGCTTTGGTTTCACCCAGATGGGGTTTGGTTCATACCAAGTATTATGCTAGGGAGCGTTTTCAGTCTTAGGCCCTGTCCACACGGACACGCGGATCACTGCATCCGCATACATTTCTTATCGGATTGGCGTTCCGTCCACACGGATCCGGCGTTTTGGGAGAATTTGATACCGGATCCTAAAAGTGGATAGATCTGAATCCGACACCCTTGCGGTATCGTGTGGACGGCTAATCCGTATATTTTTTTGTGAACCAATGATTTCATCACATCACGTGTCGACTGCGTCACGTAACCGCAACAGTGTTGCCAGATTGGACTGAAGATTCCAGCGCAGCTACAGCTTAAAACCCTCCCATTTAAAAAAAATACCAGCCCAAAGTGCATACTCTTATAAATAATGAAAAATGTTGAGTGATTTTATGCATCAAAAACCATCCCAAATTTTATCAACCAGCCCAATGCATTTTTTTCCTGGTCGGACGTGACCAAAAGGTAAATAGCAATCTGGCAACACTGAACAGCAACAACAATGCATGCTCAAAGTCTTCTTCTCTGTGTATAGTGTATATCTGTGGCAGAATTACAGCGCCCCATACTGGTCTGGCATATAAACTACACCGGATTCAGTCGGATTTAGTGGTCTCGTGTGGACGCTGATATGTCTTGTGCCGACGCCGTGTTTATGATCAGATAGGGAATGCACCGGCATCGTGTGGACGTGGCCTTAGACTGAAGAAGGATCGGAAGATCCAGAGTTTAAGCCTGGAAAAGGTTCTTCTTGGGAAACAGCGGCCGTCTGCTTCCACCTGATGCACAAAAACTCAACCACATTGAGTCAAAGCGGTGAAGGTCTGGGCTCTCCTTGTGGAGCATGTACATGCTTAGAATGTGCTACACTCAAAAACACATTTTATTATTTATTTTGGAAGGTTAGTGGAAGTGCAACCTCTTATTTGCCCCTATCCTCCCCACGCACTTCCTTTCTTAATGGAATAATCAATGAAGCTGCAGAGTTTGAGCAGGCGTGAGGGTGTGAAAGATAAGCGACAAAACAGGTTCTCTTGTTACTTTCTGAGTGCTGTATTTATAAAAGCGGAACCATACGAACCTTAGATTTTACCCTGTTCCATCGACACCACACGTCTGGTGAGACAAGAGGCCCTTTGTCTCGTTTCAAATCAGACATTCTCATTATTAAATATACAACAATGGGGCAAAAACAAATGACCACTTACTCGATTAAAACTCAAGCTCTGGATCTTTGCCCTTTTACCTCCCACGTAAATGCTGCATATTCAGATGTAATTTCCGCTCTGATCATGATGTACGTGATTTAACTGGATTTTATACCTGGATTTTGCTTGTTTGAGTTAGAAACTATGTTGGTGGCTAATCAGATCTCAGTGATGATGGTTTTTGTAGAGCCTATTTGGACATGTGTATGTATGTATACATACACATATATATTACAGTTTCCATAGAAATCTTAAGCAGCACAAGTTTTTTCAGCATTAATAATTAAAATAAAGTAGTAAATCAAAATATTATAATGATTTATGACGGATCAGAAATGTAAAGACTGCAGTAATTATGCTGAAAATTCAGCTTTACGTCTCAATAATTACAAAATACAGTATATCAAAATAGAAAAGTTATTTCAAATTATAATATTTAAAGTAAGTCTTAGTAAATTGGTCTTACTCGATCAATATTTGACTTAATGTTTCATCAACCCTAAACTTTTAATTCATAGGATATTCTGCTTTACATACTTTAAGTGTCTAGAAGGGGATATATTTGTCATTAATAGTTTTCTCAAAAAAAGTAAAAAGATTTTGTTTCATAAACAGACTTTTCTGCATAGCAATATCCGGTACGTGACTGAAAACTGAATGTTTAATTTTGAAAGTTAAACACACTGTAAATTCTGCTTATTTCATGCATGGGTTGGCAGTCTTCGACATACAGCTCTTCATCTTCTACTTTCATATCAATTGTAGTGTTCATTAGGTCTTATATGCAAATATTTGGACTCTTATTGCTCATTGAACTCTTATCTCTGCATGTGGGCTGTCATTAGCATAAATTATCTGATGCCATACACCAGTGGTGACTCTTTGTGAAGGTCCCGGTTGTACATGGCCATTGGCAGCAGTAGGAATTGGTTTAATTATCTCTTCTCTCAGTTAAAGAGGCTGTTTCTTCTTTGTTTTGATTTTCGGATGCAGTTGATTTGCTCAGAAAACATAAATTAGTTTTATGACTATAAATCTTTTTGTTTCAAAGATTTTCGGTTGTAAGTCAAAACAACAGAAGAAACAAATCTATTCAGCAGTTAGAAAATTATGCAAACAAATGGTAATTTCCTTTCTCATTATTAGAGTGCCTATAAAAAGTATCTACCCCATGGACTTTTTCACGTTTTGTTGTTTTAAAGCACTGAATTACAATGAACTTAATTGGACTTTTGCACCAATTAACACAAAAAGGGTCTATAATGTCAAATTACACACACACACACACACACACACAAACCTTATCTTTACTAATGGACTGTTTTAGTTTTTAATGGTTTTTTGTTTTCTTGCTTTTAAAATGACACACTTACCTTAGGTGAGTTTAATAATGTTTTAGTTTAATCTTTACTCCGCTTAATGCTTTATATATGGTTCAATACAAATTTCAACTGCAATACATAGTCAATGGGATTTATTTAATTGTAGAAATCTACAGTAATACCTTGAGATACGAGCATAATCCGTTCCAAGACCGAGCTTGTAACTCGATTTGCTCGTGTCTCAAATCATTTTTCCCATAAGAAATAACATGTAAAAAATGTAATCCATTCCGGCCGTCTAAAAAACTTGCTTGTTAGTGCTAATAACAATGAAAAAAAAAAAATTATAATCAAATTAGTTTTTAATTGCTATAGAGACACACACACACACACATAAAAGTTTATTTGTGTGTGTGTGTGTGTGTGTGTATGCTGTGTTGTGTATTGGATAGCCTCAGAAGCTCATATGTATTATTATTGAACATGCATAATTCGTGCTGCTCCCAGCTTAATACTCCTGAATCACTCGTCGCCCCCGGTAACCCCTGCTTTAATACCAGGGTGGAGATTACATGCAATTACAGTACACCACATGACTCACGGGAGGTGCGTATGGAAGTCGACAAGCACATGAAGTGAAGGAGTGAGGCGGCGTGAGCTGCTCGGAGTACTCGAACGCCTAGCGATCGCGTCTCAAATCTTTACTCGGATCTCAAAGCAAAAATTTCCTCAGGGTTGCTCGTATCTCAGAATACTCATATCTCAGGACGCTCATATCTCAAGGTATTACTGTACGTACATAAATACTGACTCGAAGGGGAGAAGAGTATAGACTAATAGAGGACTATTTGTGTTTTATAACAGTAGTCAATAATTTTGCTGTATATCACTGTTCAAAAAATCCTCTATAGTTCAATGTTGTAATTTAATAAAATACAGTGAGTTCTTTTTACAGCTGTTAAAGGCAGGGTAGGCAATGTTAAGAAACATTGGTTTCAAGCTTTGGTTCAGGAGGAACTGCTGTTTCATTTGTGGTGCTCGGTGACTGACTGCTGTCTAACTCAGCATAGCATGAAACACACTCATGACGTGTAATATCTGAGCTAGCAAGTCCATGTATGAAAATACATATGTTGACAGATGATAAGACCAGTGGGGTTGCAAGGGTTGGGTCTTTGGGGGCTTAAGCCCCTGATGTATTGTCAAAAGCCCCTAAACTCTTGGAATGTAGAATGTTTCACTTCAAAAATAACACAGGTTGTATAAGATTTATTTTGTTATGCAAGCACTTAAAATCCGTCTGTCCGTGATGAAGAGCATCTGCGCTGTTGTCTGTGGGAGATTATTGATTACTGTAAACGCAGTTTTTGTGTCGTATTTAAATAGTCTGCTGTTAAACAGTGCCGTTTCTACCGGCAGCTGGACTGTAGTCAGACAGAAAGCTTAAAAACCCGTCACTGAACCCTCCTCACTCATTCATTATTAGAAGAGCCGTTGAGGTAATTCAATGTTTTTCTCCAAAACATGTTGACCACAATTATTGGCACCACTATAATTTAAAAGTAAAATATCTCTGAACTATATTCCCTCTAATAATTACTTTTTTTAAACAAGGAGCATGAAATAGTCTAGCCATGACTTCTTGTTTTATGGGAGTGTAAATATAAGGAAACACAAAGGCCAAATTCCCTTAATCATTCACAATGAGTAAAACCAATATAGATCTGATGTGCAGCAAGAGATCGCTGAGCTTCACAAAATAGAAGGTGGTTGTAAGAAGTGTGGGACATTCCCGTTCCTATCAGGGCAATAGTTATCAAGTACCAATCCTCTAAAGATATTATGAATCTGCCTGGAAGAGGACGTGTGTCTATATTGTCTTATTGTGCAGTGAGGAGGAATGTTTGAATGGCCAAAGACTCTAAGGATCACAGATGGAGAATTGCAGAGATTAGTTTAGTCGGGGTCAGAAATCCTAAAAAAATAATAATTAAGTTGGCTTGAGAAAGCCAACTTAGTGATATTGTATCTAAACTTATTATTATTTTTTTTATTATTATTTTTCTTACCTAAAATTCTAAAAGAATCTCCTCGTACAGCTTTAAAGCTACAACCACTAAACTCTGCTCAGACTTCAGACCTGTTCTGACTTGAGTTGCTATATCATTTCAGACTGATCAGACTTATGATTTTTGATAAAACTGAAGATTAAAATCATAAAAAGTTCCATAGACTTTACATTGAACTAAAATTCACCAATCAGAGGGCTTAGATTACTGAGCCCGCCTTAAGGGTTCAAACTAATCAGAGCTCTAGAAGGAGCGTCCATCACTGAAGATTGAACGAATCAGAGCGCTGTTAGTCTCTGCCAGAAACTGATAGAGCCGCCATTACTGCTGGAGAGACAGAGATCATAATCTCCTAAAATAGATTTATGTGAGAGAGTTTATGATCAAACGGAAATTGTTTCCGATTATCAAGTAACCGCTGCAGCGTGTTTGCTTGAAGATTTATGTACTTATATGGCCGAAATCTGACTCTCATCCGTGTTTACTCGGCAAAGGCTTTCGCCCGCTGAGTAGATTACTATGGGAACGGCGACTCTCAATGAACTTCAAACGCGCGTCCCCGCGCACTTGCCGTCAAAGCGCCAAACCGTCAACGCGCCTAAGTTTATTTATAACTTATGCCTGAGTAAATATTACATTGCGTTGATTCCTTTATCTGCTATAATTGCCGTGTTGAACTGAAGTCTGACATGGCAGATCGATTCAATCTGAAAACTGCTTGAGATTAGAAAAAAACAGCATTACTATCCCCATTGTAATTGTGCAGGAATGATTTAAGAAATACTAATATTTAAGTTATTTTATTTCACATGAAGAAAAGCTTTATACACACACACACATATACACATACATATCTATCTATCTATACACACATTTATATAGTAAATAAATTTATAAAGGGCTCCATATACATGCAGTGTAACTGCAGTCTGTTTTGAAAGTGGTAAGACTATATTAAGGCGACTCTCAATGAAGTTCAAACGCACGCGCGTCCTAGCGCACTCGCGTCAAAGCGCCTAAGTTTAATTATAACTTATGCCTGAGTAAATATTACATTGCGTTGATTCCTTTATCTGCTATAATTGCCGTGTTGAACTGAAGTCTGACATGGCAGATCGATTCAATCTGAAAACTGCTTGAGATTAGAAAAAACTGCATTACTTTCCCCATTGTACTTGGCAGGAATGATTTAAAAAATACTAATATTTTAGTTATTTTATTTCACAGGAAGAAACACTTTATATATACATCTCCTTCATTAGGTTCCAGGTTTCTGAAAAAAAAAAATAATAATATCCCATTAAATTAGGCATCTATTAATGAGTAAGAAAAAAAAATCATAAGTCCTTCACAGCAATTTTTGTTGTCAATTGCAGTGGACATTTGGTCTTAACAGCTGTGAATATCAAACTAATATAAACCAATATAAAAAAAATTTAAAAAAAAAAAAAAATCCCAAGGTCAAGAACTTGAACAATATAACATTTCAACTTTAATTTTGAGGTTTTTGTTTTACAAATTGCACATTTAATAAAATAAACCTCTAATAGAAAATGCATTGGAGTCAGTGCAGTCACTTTAAACACACACACATTTCCTGTGTGTATCTTTCAAGGTATTCCCCAGTGGCACAGAGCAGTAGTGCACTTTGCACTAATCACATTAAATAAATAATTGTATATTCTGCATATGACATTTTCTCAAAAATGTATTATTACTGTGATAACTGTAGTATTTATCTCATATGAGAACATTACATATTTGCGTCTTGACACAATAATAGTCAATTATGTCAATATTTGCGCTGTTGGCCACTTTTGGATTGAGTGTCCACCCCATCTTTTGGTGACATCACAACATTACACCCCTGTTATTATGAAAAAAATATTTTCAGTATACATATACATTTCAGTAAAAACTTTTAGATCTGAAACCCCAGATCTTGAAAGAAAATTGACCCAGGTAAAAAATCTATTCAAGGTATTCCCTCGAATAAAATATTCAAATTATACGAACGCCTAAGCGCCTAAGTTTATTTATAGCGCCTACGTTTATTTATAACTAATGCCTGAGTAAATATTACATTGCCTTAATTCCTTTATTTATTATTGCCGTGTTGAACTGAAGTCTGACATGGCAGATCGATTCAATCTGAAAACTGCTTGAGATTAGAAAAACAGCATTACTATCCCCATTGTACTTGTCAGGAATGATTTAAGAAATACTAATATTTAAGTTATTTTATTTCACATGAAGAAAGGCTTTATACACACACACACACACACATATATACATATATATACAAATACATATCTATCTATACACACATTTATTTAGTAAATAAATGTATAAAGGGCTCCATGTACATGTAGTGTAACTGCAGTCTGTTTTGAAAGTGGCAAGACTATATTAATAATGCTTAATTGCATCTTTAAAATAGAAATAAAACAAAGTATTATTCACATTAGTGAAAACTGACCGTTAAAAGCCAAGGATGTAATTAAACCGTAAACATTTTTTATAAACTAATTGCAATTTTCAACACTTTGGGGATCAAAAAGCATTATTTATTTTTTGGTATTTCGTTACAACACCGATGATCCCTCATGATGAAAAAACTCCATGTATGTACCCTAGATGCCATTTTGTGCACTAACCAAGTATTGCAACACTTCTGTAATCAATTAATTATTTACTCATGTTTATTATCAATGTAAATGTTGTTTATTTTAGATTTATATTTAATATTCATTATTATTCTTTGATATTTCAGACCACTCACTGTTCAGCTGAATCATCAATAACCTCCAGTCTCTGCGTCAACTGACTTTTGTGTTCTTTAAAACATTAAATCTCACTAGTGACTTGTTAAATAACATTCATTCTCGTCAGTGACATGTTAACTCATGTTAAATCTCACAAGCGACCTACGAATTAACAAATCTCACTAGCGACATGTTAGTTCACACTAAATGTCAATAGCGTCTTGTTAATTAACGTTTAAATCTTGCTAGCAACATGCTAGATCACGCAAATTCTCACTAGTGACATGCTAGATCATGCTAAATCTTGATAGCAACTTGTTAATTAACAATAAATCTTGCTACCAATATGCTAATTCAGCGAATTCTTGCCAGCAACATGCTTATTTATGTTAAATGTTGCTAATGACTTCGGAATTCATACTAAATCTTGCTAGCAACAAGATAATTAACATTAAATCTTGCTAGCAAAATTGATCATCAATTGATTAAAGATTAAATTGATCAAAGAACATAACGACACCTTAGTAACTGCCTAGAAACAACGCAAGGCAATAACTAACAAGTGTATATATGCTCAAGATCTAATTCTTTCCATCTATCTGTAAACTTAAACAAATTTTTAAGCTTTTACAAATAAATTTAACTTTCAGGATAGGCTTTCTCAAGCCAACTGAAGTTTATATCATAAACTTCCTCTATCTAGTTCAAACTGTTGTTGTTTGGGAGAGTTTCAAGAAAAATCCTCCTCATCCAAAAACAAACTCCAGCATATTCAGTTTCCAGATACGACTTGAGCTTCAAACGCAACATGATTCTGTGGTCAGATGAAACAAACAAAAAAAGAGATCTTTGGCAGAAAATCCACCAGATGGTTTCTGTAAACAGGCATAAAAACGTCCCCATGCCTATAGTTGAATATACGGCTGGATCTTTAATGTTGTGGTCCGAGACTACTTGTTCAGATTCATGGCTTTATGAATTCTATCAAATACCAACAGATTAAAAAATCTGTCTGATGGCATCTAATAGAAATCTTCTAATGGGTCGTGGTTGGATTCTCCATCAGGACAATGATCCAAAACGAAACTGTCACTGAGGAGAAATTGAGCGTCCCCGTCCCTGACCTGAACCCTATAGAAAATACGTGGGCTGAAGAGAAGCAGCATCAACATGGATCTGGAGAGATTTTGTATAGAGGAAAAGCTCTCTGGTCTCCAAACTCATCAGGCATTACAGGAGAAAACTCAAAGCTGTTATTTTGCAAAAGGAGGCTCTAAAAAGTTTTTAACAAAAGAGTGCCAATAAGGGTGTTTTGGAGAAAAACATTTATTTCATAATGTGATTTATCCCCTACTTTCAATTATTTTACTTCAATGAATTCTTTGAATGAAAGATACATCATTTTTACAGCCATTTTTTTATCATATTTACCAGGTGTGCTAATAATTATGATTTAGAATCTTCAGTCTTTAATCTTGTTCTCAGGGGCTTAACCCCCATATCTCGTCTGACCTTAGCAACGCCCCTCGGTAAAACATTATATATATATACAGTGGTACCTCGAGATAAGAAATTAATCCGTTCCAAGGCGGCCTTCGTATAATGAGTTTTTCGTATCTTGGAACACATTTTACATGTAAAATGGCTAATCCGTTCCAAGCCCTCCAAAAACACCCCATTAAATTTCATAATAAAGCTAAATTGACCTATAAACAATGAAATAACGTAAAATGTCGAAGCTTACCTTTCGAGTGAGGCTATCTCCGAAAGTGGCAGCAGAGGAGGAGGACAAACGGCAGATAACGTACGTACACTTAACTTTACGAAAATACATAAAAAATGTAAAGTTTCGGGTGCGGAGTGGCTGAGTTAAAGCACGCCAGCACGTACGTATAGAAGATGCATGATGGGAGGGATGCTGACCAATTAGAGAGAAGGATCTCATGGCTTGACTAGCATCAGGAACCAATGGGAGAGCAGGAGGATGGTGGCGAGTCTACTATAACTAAGATGGCGGCGTGCAGCGCGAGTTTCAAAATTGTTATGGGGCGAATCTCGGACTTTCAGAAATCTTTCGTATCTTGAAAACTTTTCGTATGTAGAGCAGTAAAAAAAATTCGTCTTTGCTTTCGTAACTTGGATTTTTCGTAAGTTGAGCCTTTCGTATCTTGAGGTACTACTGTGTGTGTGTATATATATATATATATATATATATATATATATATATATATATATATATATATAATATATATATATATATATATATATATATATATATATATATATATATATATATATATATATATATATATATATATATATATATAAATATATATATATATATATATAAATATAAATAAATACATTTTGACCACTTAGCTTAGGGATTGCTATCAGGATGTGAAGAGACTTTCAACCAGCATAACAAAAAAGTATTTCTGGAACAAATCGTCTACCCTGCGCCCCTATATTTAGCACTCAGTTTATCTGTAACTCGTGTCTGAAATGAAAGCAGGCAAATGTTTTCAGCACAGCCAGTTCCCTGCGAGTAAAGACATGTAGTGATTGTGTCGCTGCAAACCTGCATCAAGCACTCTCTGATTCGGCCCTTTTTTCCCCTGCAGAGTTTTTCTGGCAGAGCAGTTTGAGTTCCTTCAGCCTCATCTCGACACCATGATGCCTTCAGCCAAGAAGCCCTTCCTCCAGCAGTTCTACTCGCAGGTCAGTTTCATCCAATCTCTCAGCCTTTCTCGATCCCCCACCTGTCTCTCTAGACTCTTTAAAATGTGTAACACACAAGTCACAAGACTCAAAATGACTATTGATGAGCTTTGGTGTGCGTGTGATCGGTGTGGAGCGTTTTATGACATAAATCGACTAACAATGGATCATAACGAGATTAGGTGATATGAGGAGTAATATACTATAGTGTCTTGTTGAAGTTTATTACATTTGTGCTCTGTGATGTTTTAACCTTCACATCAACTGAAACATGTACACTATTTCTGTATTTTTTGCTGGATTTTACCAGTTTATTATTATTTTTTGTATTCTTCTAAATATATACATATTTAATGAATTTGTACATTTTCTATTTTCACATCCACCGATGCTATTATGTTTCTTAATTTGAATTTAATCGACAACGTGTAACTTAACTCATCAAATTCAATTCAACTTAAATTTTTTAAGCTATGCAAGTTTCAACTTGGCTAGATTATTATTATTATTATTTTTTATGAGTTGAGCTAGTAACAGAACTAAAATTTTACGTTGACGAGGGAAATGTTTAAATTTTAAGGCATAAATTTCCTTTTTATAGCTGTCCTTATTCATTGCTTACGACTGAAAGCATCATTAGGAAGTGAAGTTGTTCATCAGAACTTCCATTTGGGGATTTGAGGGTTTATTTCTCAATAAATATTTTTTTATTCCGAGTACAAAGCACTTCATGTACAGCAGCTCTCTCGACTACTTAAAAATGTCTTTGACTAGTTGCATATTTGACAGATACTAAACTATTTTCCACACTTTGGCTGTTGGTTATGTATAGGTACTCTTTATTTTGACCTTTTCTGTGCTCTTTTCTCTATAGACTGTATCTACAGCCAGCGAGCTCCGCAAACCCATTTACTGGATCGTGGCAGCCAAAGCCATAGATTATGAACAGATGCTGTTACTGATGGCAGGAGTGAAATGGGACATTAAAGAGATAATGTCACAGCACAACATCTATGTGGATGTCCTTTTAAAGGTAATGTGTTTGTGAAGTTATGTGCGGCTTCCTCTGTTCATTTTCACACTAGAGGAGAACACACTTAGACGTGCATCAGTAAAGATCAGACAACCGTTTCTCCACACATATTCTTGGCTTCCTTATAGTCAATTCCTGCATGGTTTGTTTAGTTTTAAGGAAACTGTCATGCCGCGGTAGCAGGGCATTGCTGACATGTCCTATCCGCTCGTCCGCTGTGCTCACCTGACAGGACGCAGGATGATGGAAATGCGTGGTGTCAGAATGTGTGTGTCAGGAGGTTATCCAGAGGTCTGAAGTTAAGGTTGACTTGCTGCTTTTAACTGAGAGAGACAGGCGACTCCTCGAACACTTTACAAAAGCTCACTGAAGTGACGGCTGTGATTATGGGTTGACTTTGCTGATGAGGTGAGGGGATATCAGCTCCTGGGTGCTAGAGTTTGGGAATTATTTATTATTTATGTGCAGTTTATATGGCATACCGCATAAGAGGAACATTACTTTCCATTACAATATTCCATTACGCCTAAAAAACAAAACAATAATTGAGTTAAATTGATACTTTCTTGTAAAGTAATGTAAGGTATTAATAATAGACGTTGCATTGCTTAATTGCGTAATTCACTGCATTGTGTTTGAATTAAATCAGTTGCCAATATTTGTTCATTTAATATATTTAATATTATTTAAATTCTTAAGAATTGTACACAAAAAATTACACGCACTACTGCTTAAAATAGTTTTATTTAAAGGAATCATATTTTCTGAAGTGATGTTGAAGACATCACTTCAGAAAATATGTTAATGATATTGATATTATCACATGAATAAATTACATTTTGAAATATATTAAGATTAAAATATTAATGTTTATGTAGAATTTGATCAAATAAAGAGACAAAAATAAGAGCCAAAAACTGACTCTTTTTTTCCCCACACCTGCCAATGACGAGGGACTTAAATTTACCAGCCCACATTTTTATTTTTATTTTTTACCAGCCATGACGCACAAACAAGCCGTTATGACACCAAAACGTTTGATATCTGTAAAAATTCACAATCCATTTTCAATTAAATTTCGATGCCACAACTAAAACTACTAAATTTAGACTACTAACTTGCATCTAAAGATGGATTTAATAGCCTGTGTTTTAAGTAGGCTAATATAAGACAAGAATAAACAATTAAAAGTCAAGCAATAGCACAAATAAATACAATACAAAATGATAAAAATGAAATAAACAGTAGATTTTAGGTATAAAATCTACTGTTAAATAGCTAAATAACTAAATAATAAATAACACTGCATAGTCTTCATGTCCTTGTTAGTTTTTTTTTGTGCTTTGTTGTGTGACAAGTAAACATAAAGGATACTTTCGTTGTAAGATCGAATGCACACACTAATAATTGCAGAGACGGGAAATATGTATTTATATATATTTGTAAACATAATTTTGAGTGAATTTATCCATTGAAATGCAGGAAGGCGTGAAAAAGAACTCAAATTTTGCGAGTTCCGAATTCCCTTTTGAGAGTTCCAGCACTTGAATATTTGCATTGTTAGAATTGTAAATTATCGTCGTAGAGTTTCAAATACTCGCCAACGCTGATTTATTTTTTACTCTCATTTGATGCTTCCAGTTTGTTAATTTTAACATTAACATAGCATACACACACACACACACGCACACACTCGCGATGTATATGTGATTATGTATGTATGGCTATTTAGCAACTTTGTTATTATCAGTATTTCCAAATGAATGGCATAGCTGGCACAACAGATGAATTCTCATCAAGTGAAATCAAGTCTTAAGTGTGTAGTTGTTGAAGCCATGCCCGCTCACACAGCTGCATGTATAAAGTGAGATAATTCAGGTTAAGTGCTGCTCCTCTGGGTGCTGCTGGGAAGAGACTTATGAGATCTGAACTTTTGAATGAAAGCCCAGTACAGCTGTCGCCATTTCACATGCAGCACATTACAAATGCATGGAAATGCTACGTCTGTGTTATAATATACTGGCCCTATCATGGCTTCTACCGAAGCAAACAAAAAGCAGCAGGCTTGATTGATATGTTTACCCTAAAGGTTGCTAGTTAGCGTCCGTCATGCAGATTTTCTCCAGACATTTTTTCTCAATGCCTAATGACTGTGTCTCATGAACGCCTCTAGATTGAAAGATCACGACCATCAATTATTTGTCAGGATCTAAATTATTTAAATGGTCAGGCTTTGGGAGTCACATGCAGAATTTGAGGGGCCAGTTTAAGAGTGGAAAAGTTATTTCATGTCTCCATTAAGTGTCACTGGACCGAGGGTGTCTCATTCCTTTGCGTGTCCACGTCTCTTCTTTAACCTCCGCTCATTAGCCCATATGAATTTTGCATGGGGTTCGGGAAGCGATTTGAACGGTTGACGCATATATTGAGACAAAAAAAAAAGGCTCTGAGAGCAGATTGGGTTTCACAATTGAATTATCTCTTTGGCTTATTTGCTGAGGAAGCTCGCTGAATTCCGAAATATGCATAATCATGTGGATTTACATAAGTTCCTGATCCGAGCTGCAAAGTTTTAGTGGGGAATGTAATGGAGCTTGGCTGCTAATGAAGAAACGAGGCTCACCTTTGTGCGCCCGCTAAGCCGAGTGAAGCCTCTGTGCCCATTTCTCCCAATGCCATCGTCGTAACCCGGCGCCAAGTCTGTTTGTTGAAGCCAATTTGTCAGCGTTTGCCAAGCAGACTGAATTAATCCTCTAACTGTGGAAATACTGCAGTGACTCACATTGCTTTATTTAAAATAACAATGGAAATGACGTCCAGGTGCCTGGGCAGTCTTATTTTGCTTCACATTATTGTCGTAAATCAGAAAAGGTTTAATATTCAGAATATTTGAAGGACGTTAAACACATTTCGATTTATTTTGTAATAGACAAAAACGGTGTTAAATAACAAATTGACATGACCTACCCCAAAGCATATGACACAGTTATGTGTTTTTAATACTTCATGTATGAGACTTTTTGTGTGTATAAATACTGCTTTAACCACAATAAAGTAATCCCTCATTTGTGGTTAAAAAGTAGGATCAGCCAATCAGCTCACGGGATACATCCACTCGTGCTATCATTGGTCGATCTCGCGCCGGGAACCAATCACGTGTCTTGTCTGAGTGCTATGGGTGTGTACAAAGCCTCTGAGGGATTATTGTATTACTGTATATGCCCTTGCTAACTATATGGTCATGTGACCAAACCGTGGGTGAGACTGTGGGACCCACCGTCACCTTTTACTCTTCTCACCCTTATAGATAAAGTTGCAAAAGAAGCTGAGAGAGGTTAATTCCTCTCTTATTAAGAACAAATTTCAGAGCTCTCACAACTCTAAAGTGCTTTTCTGTGGGTTGATTTTATAAGACTGACATTGTGGTCATTCAAAGCAATGCAGAAGTGACATTTCAGTTCTTTAGGATTTAAGTGTGTTAAACCTCTGCTTGGTGTGTTTTTTGTTTTTATCAAACAGCACAAAAGACACACCAACACTACAACTAAAATGTAATCAGATTACTTTTTTCAAGTAACTAGTAAAGTAATTAATTACTTTTAATTTCACAGCAAAACATATTAACGCAAGTTACTTTGTTTTCCTATTTATTGATTGACATCGCCTCTATCCTAATAATCAGTTTCTGAGTATAAGTTCTTAAACTTTCAGGCCTATAATTTCGAATTAGATACTGAGAAACTTTTGCATTCTTTTTAAAAGCATATTTCTGCATTGTAGAATAAACTAGATATTTTCAAAACGAATTCAGAAGATTAAAGATAGCAATATAACCCGGACGACTTGCACAGCAGTTTTAGCGCTCTTGGCTTTGCATCAACATTCAAGGTGCGAGCTCGCGGTACATGTGGTCCTTGGCGCTCAAATGAGCCATATGTCATTGTGTTAAGAAAGTTATGGGTGGGTTTTCCTGTCACAAGTGAAAGAGAAATGGGCTCAAGAGCAGCTGAATCAACATCTCCGTGAGCAGCCGGCTTACACAGTACAGGATTTTGTATGTGGCACGGCTTTATCCAGACATCTGCACTGCAGGGACTTTCTTTGAATAGCGTGAATCCTGTAGGTTTGATAGCCTGTCCTGCCAGTATATAGGCGGCTGTTTCCACTTCTCCGATGTTGTAGTTAATTTACACCTTTGTTGGGATTTCTGGATTTGTTCAGCAGGCTAAAATACTATTTTTAGCCTGTTCATGAACTCTCATGCAGATGGTTCCAACACCGCCCAATAAGAATGGGTGAACTGTTAACAACAAGCACTGCGCACAGGGGAGGACGCAAGACACAATGGTTATGGGTCAATGACAATTAAGAACATTCACGATAAATCAATATCTTTTAACAGTCTAGTTTAAAACACACATTCAAGTTCTAGGAAAGCATTCCAACATTCATGTCATTTTAAAGAAATGTTAATCAATCAAATCTGTGTGCTGTCAAGTAAAAAAGATAATATACAGTAATCCCTCGTCACTTCGCGGTTCAAGTTTCTCTGCCTTTCAAAAATATTCATCAAAAAATCAAAATATCGGCAGCCGTATTGCGGAAAGAAGCATTGCTTCATCGTGATGCGAGAGAAACGGTTTCCCAGGATGCCAGACAAAGAGAGAAACTCTCTCAGAGGCTTTGTACACGCCCACTACACTCAGACAAGACACGTGATTGGTTCCTGGCGCGAGATTGACCAATGAGAGCACAAGTGGAGTGGAAGCCTCTACGCTTCTCTCAGAAGCAAATGATGACAATCCAGCGCCGATATCTGACGATGAGGCGAATCCCGAACTGATTTAAAGGCCTCATTGTACCAGTACAGTAACTCCATCATCATCATCATCACATTCATCGAGCCGCACAGGTCTGTCATCGAGTCAAGTCTCAAGATACTACTGTCATTGATGAGTGTAGAACGCCATAATACGTATCGTATTTTATAATTAAATAGATTTAATTAAAATATATATAAAGTATAAATATGTACGGACTTTCCTGGGGGGGGGCAATCCTACTTGGCGGATTTTCACCTATCGCGGGGGGGTTCCGGTCCACATAAACGAGGGATCACTGTATTTGTCTTAAGTATTTTGTTTTAAAATATATTTCTTAAAGGGAGGTATTTTTCACTAATATTGTGAATTATTCATTTGTAAATATCATTACATTTTTGAGGACTTCCTTATCAGGACCGTTTTATAACCCTCGCATTTTTGTATTTATGCCACTCCAAAAATATCAACACGAATTTTAATTCTAAAAAATTAAAAATCTGCTCATCACTGCATCTGCGGATTGCATTTGTACCATTCATTAGTATCAATATTTATTATTAATTATGTTGTCATTCAAGACAAAAATGTGTCATGACATTTGACCCTATTCTCTTAAACCATTTTCTGCAGGAGTTTGAGAAGTTCAACCAAAGAATGGGAGATGTGTCGAAAATAGTTCGGATTCCTCTGGCTGTGTCCAATGTCTTATGGGAGCACTGCATCCGTCTGGCCAACAGGACATTAGTGGAGGGGTAAGTGACCCACCAAACTGAACCTTGTGTACGAGACCACCTGCTCTCAGATAAATCTCCTACCACAGAGTGTTTTCATTGGAATACCAGCCATTACAAACCACTCAGCCCTTTCCCAAACAATGAAAAAAGCTCGCAGGAGCAGTTGGATCACAAACAGGTCTGCGGGAATCACCAGAGGCCTCCTATTACTTTCAATAACGCTTCAAATCGGTGCAAATGGATGGAAGTGGGTTTTAGCTCTTTGTAGAAAACTAAAACTTGTGATTATCTTTTTCCACTTACAAATCCCCTGGTAAATTTACACATTTATCGAATATTCAATATTTAGCTTTATTAGACTTTACCTCTGAGCATCATCTCATGTTGACGCCAGAGTTTTCCAGTTTTCTTTCTATGTAAAAGCTACCCCAGAGTATTGTGTTGCCGACGTCTTGCTTGGTGTTGGGCCGTATTTGGTTAACGCCAAACGGTCAAAGAGCTCAAGTTTAGTCTCATCAGACCACAGAATATTCTTCCAAGCGTTTTCATGTTTTGTCACATGGTTTCCAGCAAATTCTAGGCATTACTTCGTTAGCTTGTCTCAAAAATGACTTTCTTCTCACTGTTCTCCCAAAAGAGGCATGAGAGATGTCAAGTGCTGATGTCTAGACAGTTTTTCCCCTGGAATTCCATGTAGCTTCTGGCATCTGGTTCATTTTTCTTTCAAATGCCTCTTTTTAACGGGTTGCTTGGTTGAATAAGATTGACTGACCTTGAAAGTGTTTGGGTTGTGCCACGCTCTTTCGGCTTTGCTTTAATGGATGTAGAAGGTTAAAAGCTTTGCCAATATTTTTTTTAGCCAACTAACTTTGTCCTAACAAATTCTTCTTAAAGTTCCTCAGGCAGTTCTCAATTGATTAAATCTGCTCAAAGTCAGTGATATTTACGGTACAAGCAAGCACAAGTGGATTTAGACTCGAGCGTGAAGCTGCGACACTGATCACTAGATAATTGAATCTCTCAACCAATATAATAACAGAGAGTACAAGTACTAATCAATATACGGATATTTTACAGTTTTTAACAGCTATTCCATATTTGTCATGTTTCTTCAGAAATATCTCTCTCTCTTTCTCAGTGTATATATGTATTGCTGTGCAGAGCAGTCGTCCTGTTGAGGGGGGTGGGGGGTGCGGAGCGGAGCGGTTGTCCTATCGGGGCTTGCGGAGCGCGGAGTCGCTAAGTTGGCAACTGAACCATTTTTATTTTCGGGAGCTTCCGGGATGGTGATAAAAATCGACCAGTCGATCGCGATTGACGGATTGGCGACCACTGGCTTACAGGGAGAATTTCATCCCTTCTTACTCATCTTGAGGTCATTGTCTATATGCTGTACTGTACGTATATATTTCACTGCGTGAACAATAGCGATCACAATTAATGTTAACAACACGAGGTAAAAACGTATAAAAGTATCACTGTGGTGAATGATGAACCAAACCGAGCGACGCTGAGAGAATGAACGAGTGAAGGGGTGATGGGAGGATATTTGTGAGAGGCTGTCGTTAGGATATTTCCAGTAAAAATGCACACGAAGATGCTGAGCGTTAGGACTTTTCCACAAGATGCATGTTGGCGAGGGAAAGTTTTTCTCACACTCCGATACAATGCTCGTACACCGATTTGCTCATATACAACCGAGGTATTACTGTACTCTATATGCATATGCTTAACTGCACTTAGATGGCAACAAAACTCTTTTTTTCCCAGCCTTTTTTGATATTCTAGAACTTCCTCCAACATGTTAACGTTTAAAGCAAATATCTGATAACACTGGTCAGATGCTTTTAATCCACAGCCATATGGACAAAAACAGCAAACCTGAATGAAAGCTTTAGCTTCTCCTGTTCTCCGTTCCTCTGCTTAATTCGTGTTCTGTTTTTACTAGCAGATGAAGATTTTTTTTTCAGTTATGGCTTGCCTGGCAGTGATTGTTTTGAGGGATGCAAACCCTTTATCATTCGGGATTCGGGGATTCGGGGGAATCTTGTGCTGCATGCTAATGGTTTTTGATTTAAAGCAAGAAACTCTCCGATTTTCAGCTGCCTCATCGATCTTGTGTGTGGATCACCTCTCATCACTATGTGAAGGAGTGTTTTTCTGCCTTCTTGCTGAGGTGTACTCGTACTGTAAATATTGTAAAATTGCATTAGTTCTGTGAGGATTCATCAAATCTCTGACTTTGTGCTATGAGCTGAATGGCTTTGTTTTTCTCTAATAACTGCATATATAAATATCCATATCCTTCATTGTTTGATTTTCTTCATATTTATTCATTCTTCTTGTTTCCTCTTCTTGCACCATCCTTCTTGCACCCATCTGCTTGTCATTAGTCAAGAGCCGGATTATTGAAAATGAACGTCAGGGATGTTTGTGCGGCACCTTGACAAGCAACTTAGAAGCCATGTCTTCTCCAGAGAGCTGTTCTCAACCAGTCTTCCATCACTCTTTCCTTACCCTGGTATATTATCTTCAATGTGCCAGCAATCTTGAAGCTCTTGTACTCCTCGTCGCCTCCTCAGTGTTATGGAGATTTGCTGGAAGCACATTTGACACAACTTGACAAGCACTACTTGACTTCAGAGAGGTTCTTCATAGTGTAGCTTCAAGCTTCATTGTAGACGTCAGGAAGTAGCTGCATGCGAGATGAAAATGTATCAAAAGAATGCATTTCTCTATCCATTTACTCCATTGATTATTCGTTTCCGTAGCTTAGGACCGTATAAAGAAGGGATCTTCTATGTAGCTGGATGAACACCATTCTTGGTAAAGATGCACCGTAGTGAAAAGTTTGGTCAGCTGATACTTATTTTCAAAATATGGATGAAAATTGATAAATGAGAGATATTATAATTCTGTACTATTTACACTGTGTACTAGGATTTGCGGTCAGTAAGAAGTTATGAAAAATAATAGATACATTTAAATAATACTTTTATTGAGCAAGGATGCTTTACATTTTTCAAAATTGGCTGTAAAGAAAGTTCTAATGTTGCTAATGATTTGTCAAATAAATGCATTACTTTTAACTTTCTATGCGATGTATATATTCTATATAAAACGGCGCAACTGTTTTCAATATTCGTAAAAATATAAATGTTTCTTGAGTAGCAAATCATCATATCAGAATGATTTCTGAAGCAGATGCGAATTTTCAGATTTTTATTGATGATTTTTTTCTTTTTCTTTGTATTAACTTAATTCACGGATTAATGGTTCCCCACATGTCTAGTAATGTGCGCTAAACCAAATAAATAGGGTCAATTTAGAATTCATGATGACTTTAAAAGGGTCATATGATTTGTTCTCATGCTTTCCTTTTTCTTTAGTGTTATGTAGCGGTTTGTGCATAAGATCTGCATAAGCGCAAAGTTTTACACGAAATGATGTCCTGTTGTATTATAGTGTTGTATTGTATTATAGTGACTCTTTATGATGAATCTGCACACTAAAGAGCATCCGCGAAATTCACGTTAATATTAACACATACCCATGCATTTTATGAACACGTTACACTTAAACTTAACGAATAAATCCAGCGTTAATCCGTTATTTCGAGATACTAAGTCATTATTTAGAGAAAGTTTGTTATTTCGAGATACTAAGTCATTATTTCAAGAAAGTTTCTCGTTATTTCGAGATACTAAGTCATTATTTAGAGAAAGTTTCTCGTTATTTCGAGATACTAAGTCATTATTTAGAGAAAGTTTCTCATTATTTTGAGATACTAAGTCATTATTTCAAGAAAGTTTCTCGTTATTTTGAGATACTAAGTCATTATTTAAAGTTTCTCGTTATTTCGAGATACTAAGTCATTATTTCGAGAAAGTTTCTTGTTATTTCGAGATACTAAGTCATTATTTCAAGAAAGTTTCACGTTATTTTGAGATACTAAGTCATTATTTAGAGAAAGTTTCACGTTATTTTGAGATACTAAGTCATTATTTCGAGAAAGTTTCTTGTTATTTCGAGATACTAAGTCATTATTTCAAGAAAAAATTCTCGTTATTTCGAGATACTAAGTCATTATTTCAAGAAAGTTTCACGTCATTTTGAGATACTAAGTCATTATTTAGAGAAAGTTTGTCGTTATTTTGTGATACTAAGTCATTATTTAGAGAAAGTTTCTTGTTATTTCGAGATACAGTCATTATTTAGAGAAAGTTTCTTGTTATTTTGAGATACTAAGTCATTATTTCAAGAAAGTTTCTCGTTATTTCGAGATACTAAGTCATTATTTCGACTTTCGACGGAAACGGGCTTCTATAAGATCTAGCTAAAACACCTCAATCAAATTCTCCCTTACCGACCTACGTTACTAGTTACGCCACCCAAATACACAAAGAAAGAAGGCGTGGCTTGAGTTATCGTACTTCTGTTGTCTCCGCCATGTTATGGAGACGCTGTGTGTTTCTATGCGAAGGCAAAAGCAGTACTTTGGACTTCCAAATGTGGAAGCAATTAGAAATCAGTGGTTAAGATTTATTTACAACACTGTTCCAGAACAGTACAACCTGTTCCTCTTGTGTCCTGAAACTGGAAGAGGACAATTCCAGCTCTGCACAAAGGCTATTTCCAAAAGAAATTGGTTAATTTTAACTTTGCTTGGGCAATCTTTCATAAGTAGGGCCTAAATCAGAACCTATTGGTATGTTTTGTTATAAAAGCATTTGCTGTTGACTATCAGGGCCTTAGATTTCCAACATACTCTTGAGGTGTTCGGCCAATAACATTGCACTGGGTCAGCTGGCCAATCAGAGCACAATATGCTTTTTGGAAGCAGGGACTTTGTAAAAATCGACGCATTTTGCAATGACAGGACATAAAGGAGCTACATTATTATACAGCATATGAAAAATAATTTAATAATTAAATAAGTTAATGTATTCTATTACACCCAATATTATATCCAATAGGTAGGTTAGGGATAGGATTGTGGCTGTTTCAACCTTTTTGATTTAGAGGCCTCCCATTGTCCACAACAATATTTTAATTTCACATTTTCTACCAGACAAAATATTTTAGAGCTTGGTATAACAAGATAGATAGATTTAAATCGGTTAATACAAAAAATTAACAAATGCTAAGTAATATCTGGGGTTTGAACCACTGGACTTTTTTGGCCAAGAAAAAAATACATGGTTTGTAAGAGCATGGCCCAGCATAGATTGGCAAGCCATTCCCTTATACCCGCATCATAAGGTCAAGGGTCACTGTCTTTGACATAGAGGACCGTTTTGAAAAAGGTGTTAAAGACGTGTTTAGCTATAGCGGTGTGTATCTGGTAGCCTTTCTCTGCCTGGGCTGTTTTGCTCTGAAATAAACCCGTGATTGCAGTTTACACCAGCTGGGAGATGATGCTCTCTGTAATCATCACATCTTCAGCTAGGCATTTTGAAAGAAATTCCCATCACCCTACACCTGATTAAGTTTTGGGATTATTCCCGAAACATCAATAATGGAACGTGAAATGCTGACAAGTCCAATTGTGAGTGAATGAACTCTACCTGACCGTCTTAGCCTCTAGCTATAGACCATCTGTCAGTGTGTGTTCACACAGCAGTCAGGGTCAACGGTGTGGGTCAGTCTGCGGTGGGCTGTGTGTCCTCCTGGCAAAATGTTATATTGGCAAAACTGTTATATATTGATGTTTTACTGTGTTTAATGTTTTATGACTGCTTTATAAAATAAATTTAAGATCTGATCTCACCATCATCGAGTTCATCTGTGATTACAATCCTCATTAAATACATATGAGTGTGTGTGTGAGAGCGAGAGAGAGAGAGAGAGAGAGAGAGAAGCAAATCACCATATTAGAATAATTTCTGAAGGATCATGTGACACTAAAAACTGTAATGTGATGATGCTGAAAATTCAGCTTTGTATCACAGGAATAAATTACATTATTGATCAAATAAATGCAGACTTTTGGAACATAAGAGACTTATGAGACTTCTTTCAACTTAAAAAAAAAATGTCCAACTGTTAAAGTGGCAATACGTTTAATATTATATCCAGCTTACTTGTCCATTTCGGCCGCTCGTTTTGCAAGTAGACTCCGCCAGTGCAGTGCCGCGTTGCATTCCAAACCAAGCAGAACGTGACAGGAAGAAGAAAAGAGGCAGGAAAACCCAGTGATATATTGGCAGACTGGATATCCTCAATAGGCGCAGCAAAGTCTTCCCCCTCATAGAGAGTAATTACACCGCTGTCAGCCACAGAGTAAACAGAGGTGTCAACAGCACTGAACTCTGCATGGCTGCTTGTTTGCAGTTACACTGTAAATCAATGGTGTTGGATGCAAAGGGATCAGATCTGATACGAGCCCCTCAAGCTGTACAAATGAAGAGGTGGCGAACTGAACAAATGAAACATTTGACCAAAAATGGCCCTCAGCATTTTGTGTCAAGTGGCTTAAATACTAAATCCCACAATCTGAACTCCTATATAACACAAATCCAGACTAAAAAAACAGAAACAATGATGTCAGTTATTGTAAAAATAGTTATTGACAGAAATCTTGGAGTAATCTTTGAGGACCAATTGACCTTCAAAGATCACGTCGCAAAGACGACATCAGGCCGTTTCTAACAGAGCAAGCAACACAACTTCTTGTACAGGCCATGGTCATTTCCAGGCTTGATTATTGCAGTGCTCTTCCGGCTGGACTTCCTTCAAGTGCAATCAAACTCCTGCAACTGATCCAGAACGCTGCAGCTCGTGTGGTCTTCAACCAAACCAAAAGAGCCCACATCACTCCACTCCTTATCTCTCTGCACTTGCACTCTCAAAATTCAAAGCACTGACACTTGCTTACAGACCAAACACCGGCTCAGCACCTCCTACTTCCACTCGCCACTACGAATCTACACACCTACCAGAAACCTTCGTGTTTCTGTCACAGAGAGGCACAAAATCACTCTCAAGAACATTTCGTTCACCGTTCCTTGCTGCTTAAACAATCTCCCTGCCTTCAGAATCCCTGTCAATATTGAAAAGACTTGTCACTTCTGTGAGCACCTAACATAATAAATCACTTTCCTTTATTCCCTCCATTCTCCAGGCTTCGTATTGAGAGCACTCTTGTGTACTTTTTACTCTTCAGGGTGAATCGCTTTCTGTATTCCTCAAGTTAAATAAATGTAAATAGTTGCAAAGCTTGATTCTGATTGGTCGATCACTTTACTCTTGATGTATTTATTGATGTATTCCTATTTATGGTGGCCTAGCGGTTATCAAAGCTCCAGGTTCGATCAGCGGTAGGGTATTAGGTTGCCTGTAAAGTGGAGAGTTACAAGCTCTTGAGCGAGACACTTAACCTGAGCTTGCTCTAGGGGACTCTCTCTACAATTAATGTAGCTTTAACTGTCAACAGTCAATGAATGTCCTGTGTCTGTCTGAGCCACACTCACCTCTGCTCTCCTCCTGTTGTCTGCCAGCTATGCTAATGTGAAGAAATGCAGTAATGAAGGACGTGCGCTGATGCAGCTGGACTTCCAGCAGTTCCTGATGAAGCTGGAGAAGCTCACCGACCTCAGACCGATTCCAGACAAGGAGTTTGTAGAGACTTACATCAAAGCGTACTACCTAACCGAGAACGACATGGAGCAGTTCATCAAGAACCACAGGGTAAGACGGATGACACCTATTAGGCAGGTTCTTAAAAGGTCAGGAAAGGGTTCAGTGTTTTCTCTAGGTCTGTAATATTTTTGCTTTGAAATTACTGAAAAATTTGGGGGTTTTTTTACATCAAAGTAATTAAAACGGATAAAAATAAATCTGTATTAATAGTCAATAGTAATCGAGCCTAAATAAGCTCATGCATTCTATATAGATAGAGAGAGATGGATAGATATTGTGAGAGAGAGATATATAGATAGAGAGATAGATAGATAAATTGATATAGATGGAGAGAGATGTAGTTAGATATAGATGGAGAGAGAGATAGATATAGATATGATATAGATAGAGAAATATATGTGTATATATACCATTTTCAATAATAAAAAAAGTCAGAATTTATACCACGTTTTTTCTTATTTAATTTAATATTCAAATTTTCATTTTTTATATTTAAATTTTAATATCATCTTTATTTACATTTTTATTTTTTATCTTGTACCTATATAGTAGTAAAGTATATTTTACTTAAAGAACATTTTGGAGTGATAATGCCATATCCATACACTGAAACGTAGTTCTGCTTAATGTTATTCACAGATATGACTCTAACTTGCCAAATCTGGCACCATGTTGCTGGCATTTAAACAATAGATGTTTCTTAATCTAATATAATTGAATATCTCCATCAAAACCTTTTGTGAATATTGTATATAGGAAGCAGCGCCAAATGATTTCCAGCCGAACATTTCTGAACATTTCTGTGATAACGCAAGGCAGATTTAATCCCTCATTAAAAAGATGGATTGTTGTGTAATGCGTGTCCAGAAGGGATTCATCCTGAGTTTGTGTTGTAGGAGTACTCAATGAAGCAGCTGACTAACCTGGTCACCGTCTGCCTCGGCTCCCACATCAACAAGAAAGCACGACAGAAACTCCTCGCAGCTATCGATGACATTGACCGGCCCAAAAGATAAATAACTACCCCAACAAATTCAACAGCATCGTCACGCAAACCACACACACCTACACCGTTTCTCATCCACTATCTGTTATCGTATGCGGCCTGCATTTGATCAAGAATTTAAACGCTTGCGCTTTGTTTACATTTTATTAGGAGTGTAAGCAGGACGTGATCTGACTACATGTGAAGCGGTCATTTGAAGGGCTGTAAAGGATTATGGGTAATGAAAGTGTTCACAACACTCAGTCATTTAAAACAGCCATATTTCCCTTTCTGAGGAATTGCTGCTGGTTTGAAACCATGGGGTTTTTAAAATGATACAGAGACGTCCTCTAACAGACTCTGTTATTTTACACAAAATGCATGTGCATCTCTCGTCTTTTTGCTAGCTGTTCATCACCCCGTCACACAAACACCTCAGCTTATTTATTTGGTGTTGATTTGACCATTTACAACACTTATACCAGATCCCAGAGACGTATTAGTATTGTGCTTTTCACCAAACACATCAGTCCAGGATTAATTGAAATAACAAGAGAAAAAAACTAAAACATGAAACCTTCCTGTTAGAAAGTGAAAATTATTTATTTCAGATGCTGTATGTCTGATATGCAGAGATACTGTTTCGCACACTGAAATGTGTTTTGTTTGTGGTAACTAAATTGTGTATTAATATTCATCTGTACCAAGTTGAAAGCAAGGTTGTACAATAAATACGCTAACATTCTTATCATGTGAATAATGATACTTTCCGTTCTTTCCATCGAATACATTTTGATGCCGAATCAAACGATGTATGATAAAAATGTACTAAAAACAAAAAGTATGCTTTTTGCGTACATTGTCAAACCGATCCCCTTTCACACAGATCCACGAAAAAGACAGCAAAGTCTGTGTTATTCCACATCAGACCAGTAGTTGGCGATGTCACTTCATTTAAAACGGTGTCTTGAAAACTGCTTTTTTTTTTTTATGAATGCACTTGAATGTGAGTTTTATATATTAAAAAAATGAATGTTTTGAGCAAAAAGCTGAGAATATCACATTTTTATAAAATGTGCTCAGAACGATGATCAAAACTCAGATGGAGTCCATCAACACCCCCAAATCTTCTCAATCCTACCGCTTGTCCTGGGTCAACATTTCATTTGGTAACATTATGCAGTTTTGATGTATGTGCTGTTTAATATTGATGATCACGTTATTTTACATATGCATCTGCTTACACATGATATTGCTTGTTTCTGCTTCTTTTTCACATGCCTTTTGATGTGTAATATGTGTAATAGCGCCCCCACCATACAACAGTGAAAACACCGTACAACAGTGAAAACACCGTACAACAGTGAAAACACAGAAAGCCGCAAATTTCTGTCAATGGTGATTTAAAATCATACTAGCAGTGTTTGTCATAGCGCATTACAAGTAATGTGAGTCATGTACGTAACTAGTATTAACTAGTAATGCATTACTTTTAAATTTAGAGCAAAATATGATTTACTTTTTCCAAAAAAATACTTGAAAAGTTACTCATTTGCATTTATGCATTTGACAAACGCTTTTATCTTACATTGCATTCAACAAGCACATTGACATTCTAATCAGTTCTTGCTTTGTCTAGGAATCGAACCCATGATCTTTGCGTTGCAAGTGCCACGCTCTACTGATTGACTCAGCTGTACCCAAACTTGCTTCCTAAGCATCCTAGGTGTTTGCAGGACAGGAGCAGGTTTGGACGCCTCAGCGCCATTTATAGAAGTGTTTTTTCTATATTTAGAGCAGCCAGTAGATTAAATGATCAGCAGTTATAGCTTATCAGCACACATTAAAAATCCAGAGGGTTTTTTTGTTTAGAGCTTCTTTAACAACTTTTCACAATGACATATTACCCTTCAGGTATCTCCTTTTTTCCCCATGCACTGTGCAGTTTTCTTTAATCCTCTATAGGAAGCAAAGCTTCAGCACTAATTAATTGGCTTCTCCTCCTGTTGTTGCGCTGCACTTTAAATAGCCTGCTTGGGATGGAGAGCATGTATCGATTTGGCCATGACTCATCGTGTGTAGGAGGCATTTTTATGGGTTTTTAATGGCCGGCGGGGGGGCCGTCTGGAAACCATTGTGTTCTAAAACATCAGAGGACCACCTGAGAGAACATCCTCTCTCACACCTTCATAACCATGCCTGCCGCTTTATCGTTCACTGAAGTATGGAAGTACAGCGCGGGAGAATTTCTCCTGTCAACTGGAAACACTTATTAGTAGAGATGATTTCAGCCTGTAAAGTGCTACTTTTGTTATTTACTTATTTGTATCTATTAGAATTAAATAAAATCTTGCATTTAGATTGACTAGTTTGTTTCATCTTTCAGGTCCGCTTGAAAGATGAAACAAATGGAAGTGCTCTGCATCAAATATAGCTTTCAGTCATTAGCTGAATTCACGTTTTCATAATGTAAGATATTTAAAAAAAAAAAAAAACTTTAGATTAAGGCCCAATTCTCACTATTAACTAACTATAAATAAACTCCTAATTACTGCTTATTAATAATTAGTAAGGTTGCTGTTAAGTTTAGGAATTGGGTGTTTTCAAGGGATGTAGAATATGGTCTTGCATAATAAAGAATTATGTGCTATCTTAGTACTGTACTAAGCAGCCAATATCCTAGCAATATTCATGCTGATAACCAACTAGTTAATGATCAGAATTGTACCCTAAACTAAAGTGTTACCGTAAACCGTATTAAAAGATGGTGATCACAAGCATATTCCGTCTTCAGTCTTCTTGGCCAATCGCATCACCGTTACATTTACATATGTAAAATTTCAAATCTCTGTGTACAGAATTAGCATTGATAATATCATAATCATCAGTTTTCATAACTTCTAAAACACAAGTTTATCTAAAAAGCGCAGGCGTTGCAAATATAGTTGCATCTGTCGCACGAGTTCACGTTTATGGAATAGACTCGGACATATTTATGCGCAGCTGTCTCGTTTAATTAGTGTCATATTGTAAGTATGCAGTTCACTTAAAACGGAGTTTGGACTTCATGAGATTTATCACGGTGTTCTGGCTGAATTCCAGAGCGTTTCATTACTGTCATGGCTGGTGTGCTGCAATCCCTCCACTGTGAAGCGGCTTGAATCAAACCACACTCTTGTGCTTCTGATCAAAGCTGACGCGTTCACGCTTGTTTATTTGAGATATCTGTGCTTCACTGGTTGTTTGTATACTCTGTCAGCACCATCTATTTTTGTGTACATCACCATATTAAAATGTGAAACCTTGCTACAAACACTTTGGATGTTTTTATTTCACCGGCTAATTTAAGGTGTAATATGCTTATGAAGTGAGCTGATTGTCTCTTTGATTGGAAAGTGTATGTGGTTTCTCTTGTGTGACCTGACGTCGTCTGGTCTGGCTCCAGTACGAATGTACTTCTCAGTGCCTTATTTCAGCATGCACTATAACACACACAGGACATTTATAAGCATAAATTGTAGAAGAGTGTCCAAATGTCTTCAGTTTCCAGATAAATAACAGTACATTGGAGTCCCTAAGGGGAAATGGTGGTGAAAATGATGGTAGAAAAAAATGAATGCAAAGTTTCTTGGGGGAATGTAAAAAATTTGCGAGAGAACGCAAAAGCTTTGCCAAGTCATTTTTCCACCCGTCTTTTCCCTTTAGGAGCTTCAGACAATCCAATGTATATTTAAGTGGTTAAATGAGACCCAAATGCTGGTTTATTTCTACATGGAATATTTGCTCACTGAAAGCACTGATGGTTTCCACAGAAATTAAACCGACCTTCTATCGCAAAGTTCTGCACTTCCACTATATTTTCACTGCAAAGAACATTTTGTGCAATGGAAAGGTTTCATGGATGTTAAATGTTCATCTTAGACCCGTATGATCCAGTAAAGAACCTTTGTTGAAAGAGCGGGAAGAAACCAAATTTTCTCAAACATTTAAGCTTTTATTCACATATAAACATTCATCAACTCACACTTCATTTAAGATCAATGGAAACTCAAACATGTTCACTTGATGTGGTAGAACCAGTGAGGTTCATTCTCGTGTTACGCAACAGGTTTGAGCTTCAGCAAGAAGCAATGATGTTGATTCTCGTGTGACGCAAATAAATTGGGGTGCTTACGAATGCAAAAATTGAATCAAAACGATTCTTATTTTTAAATGAATATTGCAGTATGTTTTATCAAAAAAAATCTGTGCACATAATTATTATTCTTTTTTTCACATGCCTTTAAAAATTTTAATCAAAATCTTTAATCTGCTTGCATCTCTGATGATGCATTTACTGGTGTGAGAGCGGAGCAAACACAACCATCCAATCAAAATCAAGTGTTTTTCCTATTCCAGAATCCGTTTCCCAAAAAGAAAATACTTTTTGGTAAACCATTGGTTTTGTGCTGACTTTAGTTAATTATAATAGTCAACTGCAGTGCTCAGAAAATTTCAAACCAGTCTATACTTTTTCCAGTGCTGGAAAGGTTAATTGGGGCAAAACAAGGCAATCAGTGAGGATCAACATGCCTAATATTAATTAGAACACAGGTCCATTTTAAACTCTCAAGCCTAGTTAATAAGCCTTGTCTTATTTTTCCTAATTGACCTTTACATATGTACAGCTTCATAGCATTGAACTCCACCTCATCTGACTTTGTGAATGATTTCATCGCGTAGAGTTACTCATTTATCAGCAGTGACATTTTCATGATGGTCATATCAGCTCTAGTGCTTCTTCACTGACTCTTCGTCATATAGTGACATTTGAGGTGACGAATTCAGTTATATACGATGTGATTGCTTATGTGAACACGCGTGGCCTGGGAATTCATGGCAGTACTTATTGAATCTTATTGGTCTCATGGCAAAAGCCACATTCTTACTTAGCTGGATTTATAGGCCATGCACAGGTGTAGCGAGACATTTTCCATGATTTTTCTTCCTTCTCAATCCATCTCTCAGTAAACAAAGTGCACAGAGAAATGTGAGCAGCAAGAACCCTGAAGGCTCCTCGCGGGTTGCCCTGACAACATCCCATCATTCAGTTGCAGGAGCATCTCGCCATGGTAGCGGGATTATCGGCTAGACAGACTCTCCGCCGCTTGTTTTTCGACTTCTGTGAATCCGTCAGTTGGTTTGCTTCTGTTTACATGACAATGTTTACTTCCTAGATAAATTCGTCTCCGTGAAAAAGCGCCTTCACCAGAGTTATTTTAGTATAACTGAGATACTATGATCTTATGCCAGTTAATGTTTAATGTTGGTCTTAGTTTTAGTTTCAGTTACCTACAGTATAATAGTCCTGATCAGCGCACTCTGAAATTTTTTTTTTACATTTTTAAGAATATTTTAATAATCTGAAGAACCTTTTTCCACTTCCATGGAATTCAAAGGTTCTTTATGGAACCATCAATGGCAATAAAAACCTTTAGAGTTTGTAGAAAGTTGCACTTTTCAGGTGGTTTTTTTGCTGATGCATGTAGGGAAGGTTGTTTTGAGGTGCTTTATTTCCATAATTTATATGCATTTTTTTATGATGACTATGTGTCATAAATCTAAACATTAAACGGTACACGCCGCATGCAAGGACAGTTCAATATTTCGAGCAATGTCGGATCTGCCACTGGTTAGCAATATCTAGAAATCAGACCTTGAGATGATATGAGATGACAGACTGAAAGTGCATTTATTGTGCAGTCAGTTTGTCTTATTGATTCAGCGCTGTCTTTAATTGGACAGTCTGTGGGAAAAGAAGAGGTTGGTCGATAGAACTGAAAGAGCAGCAAAACATTTGTTTTCATGGAGATTCGTATCTGAGTGCTACAATATCAGAAGTTTGTTACGATTGTTACTTCCATTTGATTTGATTGAAATACTCTTTTACAGACATTTTTGTGCACCTTTATCCCCGTTTATGGTTTAATTACGGATCTAGCTTTTTATGAAGACATTCACAGTATTTTTCTTCTCCTTCTGTGAGTTTTAAGCTTTATGAGGCTGAAGAAATGGATATGGTTGTTCTGCTCCATAAAGTCTGAGCTGTGTAATGTAAGAGAGTCACAAATCTCACAGCCAGCAGTCTTCCTGTTAGATCAGTGTCTTTTGGATGCAACACATATTTGGATATGTTTTCAGCATGAGTTGTAGCTTTTAGCTCTAGTTGAAGTTACATGATTCTTTCCGTGAAAGAAGAACCATTTGTGTGTGTGTGTGTGTGTGGACACACAGACAGACAGACAAACAAATAGATAGATGGCATTAATACTACTTTAATGCATTGTACGTAAAGGCTTTAAGTACTGAAATTTGCTATAAAAAAACCCTGTAAATGTGCATTTTCTCTTGTCAGGTTTTAAATTGATTGCTTAGTTTAACATAGTACAATCAAGGAAATATTGTATATGAATTTCTGCTGAGAAACATGTGCAGGCAGTGTGACAGAGAGCAGCGCGTCCAGATGCGCTCGGTGTGCGAGACACACGCTGATGGATTCACTGCAGTGTCAACGGAGCGCAGCGAACCTCAGGTGCCCCTCATCCTGAGCTGAACTCTGTCTTCACATCCCTCCTCTTGGCCACGCACTCGGTTTCTGTGCCGGGACGACAATGATTGAAGGGCTGGCAGATCCCCAGTGTGAGTTCATAATGGTGCATATGATTTGGAAACTAGAGTTTAATTTTCTGAAAGAAACTAGCGATTGCATCAAATTGTAGTGTTGGGCTAAAGCTTTTGGTTCGTATGCATGATTGTAATGCTGCTCTCGATACTTGGGGCCAGATTTACTAAACAGGGCAGATGTTGTTGAGTTTCTTAGAAAGTGCACATTAAAAAGCATCGATGCAGCCAGAACATTTCCATCAGAACAAGCGCCAAATGGGTTTAGACATACTTTTCCTGGGCTGTAAATAATGGAGCAAACACCAGTAAGGTCTGTGTACGTTTTGTTAGTTTGTCTCTAAATGAAAGTTACTTAAAGGGATAGTATGCCACCTTTAAAAACAGACTCAGTACAGCATGCAATACAATGAGGAACAAATGTAAAGTAAATGTGCTTCAGGGTTTGACTGGGATTATTTTACCGTTAAGACTGTGTGTTGATTTGGTGTATTAAGACAGTGATAATTGTGGATTTAGAGCTCTGTTGTAAATGTGATCAACATTGTGATTTTATGTGTTAATGATTTCATTTAGGAAGAAAGGATCTTATATTTGAATTTTATTTCTGACATGTCTTTAAAAATTAATTCATATTTGTTTCCATGAAATGTGCTGGCATGATCGGAGGTCACGTGCGTCTCAGAACGAGGCTCTTGGGAAAGACACGTCCTGCATTAATACTCTGAGCGAGAGGTCACTTGGATTTTCTCCAGGGCTACGGCCAAGGTATTTGGCATTTGTGCGTTTCCTTCTCCACCCATCAGCTATTTCTCCTGCTCCGTTCTTCTTTCCCACTGTCCTGTGTGTGATTTCTCACACAGTGACCTCGTGACGCTGACGTTGGGAGAAAATAAAGGTCAGGTTTTGTGGGATTTTCTGTGAAGTGCCAATGGAGAGTTTCATTTTCTTTTACTCTCAAGATCTGCTAAATGTGTTTTCATCAAAGCCGATGCGGGCGATGGTTCGAGTTCCCAGCAGACGTGATGAAAGAGCGGGGCTTTACTTCCACTTACTATTCAACTCATCAGAGGTCAGAAAGAGCTCGGATGGACATTGATCTATTTAAACGCTCAATCTCAGCTGTAGCACCGTTTCAACTCATAAAAAAAAATTATACATACATAATATACATACAGTAATAACTAATTTTCACAAATGGTTCTATACTAGATTGTGGTTAATCCCACCTGTTAGGATTTGTAGAATATTTTTGTATTGTAATACAGTGGTACCTCGAGATAAGAAATTAATCCGTTCCGAGGTGGCCTTCGTATAATGAGTTTTTCGTATCTTGGAACACATTTTACATGTAAAATGGCTAATCCGTTCCAAGCCCTCCAAAAACACCCCATTAAATTTCACAATAAAGCTAAATTGACCTATAAACAATGAAATAACGTAAAATGTTGAAACTTACTTTTCGAGTGAGACTATCTCCGAAAGTGGCGGCAGAAGAGGAGGAGGACAAACGGCAGATAACGTACGTACACTTAACTTTACGAAAACACATAAAAAATGTAAAGTTTCGGGTGCGGAGTGGCTGAGCTAAAGCACGCCAGCACGTACGTATAGAAGATGCATGATGGGAGGGATGCTGACCAATTAGAGAGAAGGATCTCATGGCTTGACTAGCATCAGGAACCAATGGGAGAGCAGGAGGATGGTGGCGAGTACTATAACTAAGATGGCGGCGTGCGGCGCGAGTTTCAAAATTGTTATGGGGCGAATCTCTGACTTTCAGAAACCTTTCGTATCTTGAAAACTTTACATATGTAGAGCAGTACAATTTTTCGTCTTTGCTTTCATAACTTGGATTTTTCGTAAGTTGAGCCTTTCGTATCTTGAGGTACTACTGTATATCATTTCACATTGACTCTCCAAATAAATGTAGAAACAATATTTTTAACAAATGCTCTGAATGAAGGTCAGTGTCACTGATTTATTCATCATTGTTCAAAATTGTCGCAAACTTAACAAGGTTGACCCAAAAAAATTTGTCTCAGCCAAACTTTGATCAATAAAAAAACAAAATTGTTACGCTTCATCGAAACCATGATTTGAAAGGCACTACCAAATTTGGGAACAGCAGCACCTACAGGTTATGAGATCTAAAAAAGTAAAAATTTTCATAATAACTCATGAACAATTTGCCAGGATGGCAACGTCATGTGTCCGCCATTTTGAATTTTGTCATAAATTGCAATATCTTTAAATAATTTGACATATCTTAACATGTCATAATGTTTGTGCTGACAATACCTCATTTGTCATTTTCCGACAATGTGATTGTCTGCCATATTGGAGAAAATGAATTTTTTTTACAAAATAAAAAATAAAAATCCTTTTCAAAATTGGTTCAGATCATCTTTGGATCGAGCAGGATAAAAATGACTGAATAGATTTTTTATATTCGCTATCCTTTTGGAGAAATTCCTCTCTGAAGTTGATCTAGCTTGTGTTTGTTGCCTAATGCTAGTTGGCTTAGCATGCTAATTGGTTAGGATGCTAACCAGTTGCCATTCTTTCTAAAAGCTATCCGGTTAACCATAAGCTGCATTAGCTTAGTTTAGCATGTTAATCTGACAAACATGCCTTTTGTGTGCTCATTCTCACACTGAAAGCTCTGGTGAAACATCATCTGAGTGGCGTAATCTGTTAAGAAACCATTACACTCGCTTTGTGTTAATATTCTTATCAATTCTCATCAAGTTTTACTTAACATGAAAAAGTCTGTCTGTATCAGCTTTTAAGTTTAATAGATTCCAGATTTAGAGAACATAACTAATCATTCACCAAGATTTAATTACATTTTATTGTCCACAGCATGTCTTTGTTGCACTTTCATTTAAATAAAAAAAAAGTTAAGTAAAATGCTGCTTTTCAGGCCTGAGTTTCTTCTGTAATTCCTGCAGTCTGCCTTTAGAAAGTCACTGTACTTGACAAAGAAAAAAGCTATCAGTTTCTTCTGAAACTTCGTCTTTGTCATTGTTTCCATTTTGCTTGCATATTAATAGGAGTAGACGTGGGTGATAATTGATACTTCAGGAAACGCTCTCTGAATGCAGAGACCTGACAGCTTGCATTCAGATGAAGTCTGAGGAGCTCCTTTCTGTGTTTTCAAGAGATTAATTCTGGCAATAAATGGAAATCGAACACACAGATTGTTCAAATATATTCATATGCACCGTCTTTCTTAGAAGCATCTACAGCACTTCTGTTGTGTGTGAGTGGGTTGACTCTGGAAACCCTACGTTATGCGGACAATTTTTGTGAAATATTATGCGAAATATTTACTTCTTCCTAGGAGGGGTGTGACAGAAAATAATTGAGAAGCACTGGTGTAAGGGGAGATAATATACAGTTTGTACAGTAAAAAAATCATTACACCGAAACAGTGTGTGTGTGTTGCCCAACTGATTGTTTTTAATGAATGTGTCACTCTTACTTAATAGAGCAGCTTTCCCCATCATGCCTCCGGGCTGTAATAGCCTCAGGCTGAGAGTTCAAACAAATCTAAAAGTCTCCCACTAAAATGCTTAAGACACAGATAACGGAGGTAACCAGTGAAGACTCACTCTCTCCAGTGTTTACATATCCTATTTACAGAACAGATTGAGCATTAGCATGGTTAAGGCCACCATTAATCAAAACAGGGTAAAGACTCAGTAAACACAAATTACCAGCTTAGCCTTAGAGCCAGAATCCAGTTTAATCCTTGACACAAACATCATCATTAATGACACGTTTTAGGGAAAAGAAATTGGCATTCAGAAGTGCACTGCAAAGATTTTTTTATTTTCTTCCTCAATTTACTTGTACTTGAGGAGCTAAACGACTTCAACTGGACTTGTTATGCCCTTTCATTGATTGTTTTTGGGTTTTCATGCCTGAATGTTAAAAAAACACACGTATTTGTCACATATTCTCCATTGTTGCTGCTCGTTTCTTCCAGTCTGTCAGAAACGCTCTGTTTAGTTCCTGTCTCTATGAAGCTCCGCCTTCTGAAAAGCACAATGTGCTCTGATTGGTCAACCAATTCAAGTACGCACAGGAAGATCTCCCGCTGAGGGACTTTGTGCATCGTAATTTTGCAGACATTTTCATGCTCACAGCAACATTACACTCTAAAGAAAGTTGAAGATATATTTTTTTAAAAAGCATAATATTTAAGGATATCTAAGAAAGTCTTATTTTCTGAGGGAAAATTATTGAAATTTAAAGTTACATTGACATTTTTTCTTGTTTTAAGTGTAAGTAAAATTTAAACTTGTTTTCCCTTTAAATTAAGGGATTCATTTTTCCATTGGCAGATATTTTTCTCCTGAAAACAAGACTTAATTGCAGTTTTGCTGCATGTTCAGATGTCACATTGAGATTATATGTATTTTTATGAGAAACAAACATCAATCTACTGAACTGTCTCATAATAGCACTCAGTTGCGTCCAGATTTTGTAGAGACAAATATTTATTATCATGAGAAAAAAAACAGGTATTAATTTCAATGCTGTAATCTGTTTCTGTGAGTCAAATATTGCACAAATTGATTAAGCACAATTTATGGAAATCATTTATTGAGAATGATAATTGTATATCTGTGTTCCAACAGCTCCCTCATATATCCAATTGGACTCACAAATTGCACAGTTATGTCATGATACAATCAGTCGTGTTTGTGATGAAGTTGAACCCGCTGTCATTGTCTTCAGCACAAAGAGATGAAAGAGATGCAAACGCCTGGAGAAACACAGAATCAAAGCTCACCATTGTCATGTAATGCGTGTGATTATGTACCACTTTCCCCAACAAGACTAAATATTAATCTCTCAATGGCGCATGACGTGACATCAGCAGCATTTGTGCTGAATGCAAATGATATTTTAGTCTTTGTTCAGTCTGAAGGATCTAAAATGAATGATGATTTACTACTTAAGTAGAAATGCTTAAAGGAATACGCTGGGTTCAGCACAACTTTAACAACCAAATGTTTATGATTATCACAAAAAAATCAAATTTTCTGCTTGTCTAATATTTTGGGTTACAGTAATGCACTTACAATGGAAGCGAATGAGGTCGGTTCATAAACGACAGAATGCACTTTCAAGAGTAAACGGTATGTGTGTTAATGGGAATTTAGTGTGAAAATAATCAATTGTTATGGCATAAAAAAATAAAAATAAAGGATTTAACAGCTTTTACAGTTCAAATAAAAAAAGATTTGTGAAGGATATAAAATCTTATCATAAAACTATAAGCTTCACATTTCTGCTTTTAATTGTTCAAAACATAACCGTATTCATTTCCACCGTAAGCACCTCATAAGAAAATTGCTTTAAAATATGTTTTGTTGTAATCAACATTATATTCCTTTAAATCCTCTATTTATAATTTCTTAGTTTCTAAAAGACAGTGGTAGACATACAATTTGCAACTGAAAAGAAAGCTCTTCAGAAGTGAAGTGAACTAATAGAAAAGAGAGACACATCAAACATTTTCAGAAGTATATATCTGATTGAAATTCATGAAAAAAAACCAACATCGGTAGAATGTCATCTCTGGATCAATAGCAAATGAAACTGATGGAAACAAAAATGATTTTCAGAATGAAATATGAGACATTTTCACCGTGCAAAACCTTTATGCTCAAATCATTCAACTAATTTCATGATCTGATGAGCATTATCTGTTTTTGGTCCAGATAAATACATGTAATAATGTGTCATATATATAATTTTATAAATAATGTATCAGACCAATTTGACCAGAAGATTCAAATAACATTCTGAACCCCTTATATATTTAAATAACATTTTAAGACATTATCTTGTATAGTTAAATTCAATAATATACATTAAATTCCCCATAAATGCTCCCACTGATTACAGAAAGGCCAAATATTTGATATATCTGTCATATTAGGGCTCATCAGGCATAAAACTATCAAATGTTTATTTAGTGCCCCTATTATGCTATTTTAAGTCTCCTTCAATCGGTTCACATGCATCCTAGGTCTTTCTCATAATATGCATTGTTCGGTTTGCATATTATGCATATTAAAACCCCTCTTTTTTGAGCGCCTACTCTGCTCTGATTGGTCAGCCAGCCCAGTCTGTTACATTTCACATTTACATTTTTGCATTTGACAGACGCTTTTATCCAAAGCAGCTTACGTTGCATTCAAGGAACACATTGAATCAGTTCTTGCTTTCCCTGGGATCGAACCCATGACCTTGGCGTTGTAAACACCAATGCTCTACAGATTGAGCGACAGGAAAGCTGTTTGGTCTACTCTGCTCTGATTGGTCTGTTGTGATTGGTCTATCGCTTACAGCATGTCGTACCAAACAGTTTTGCGAAACTTGTCGTAATGTGCAGTTTTCCCCGTGGCTGTGATGATGAAAAGAGTAATTTATTGTGCCATAACCTTTTAAACTCTGTGAAGAAGCAATGACTCGACGAGCAATGCAGAAGCTAAACTGCGAGGAATGATGGCCGTTTATGATCGATTTGTCACTCTGTCTGCATTCATACAAATAGTTGTAAAACACGGACTAGAATTATTGCGACGCACTTGATTATTCATAAAATAAGCTCTCTTTATTCAAGTTAGGGTAAGAGTTGGACCTTTGCTCGTCCAGAAAAACTAAATTATCTTTATTACTGTATTCATTTGAGCGGAGTAAAAATGTAATTTTTCAAAAGATAATTTCTCTAAACAGAAAGTCATCTCTAATCCCCTAATTAGAAAGTCATTCAAATGCAGCCAATGATGATTTATGACCAACGCAATGAACGTAACCGTTGAAAAATCATCACCCGAGAAACCAGGAAATAATTCATTTCAGTCATGCTCAAATATAGTGACAAATAATATAAATCTATCAAACTGTCCAATGTTTGTCCGTTTTTAAACAACTTGAAACAATCGTTACTATGCAAGCTTTGTAAAGAGTTTGCTATCAGAGAACATATAGGTTAGAAAACAAATTATTTCGTTTTGTTTCTATAAACAGAGCATGTCTGATAAGATTTCAGATAAGTTGATTTGCGTAGGGCTCATCTGTTACATTTTTTGTGTTCTATTAGTATCAAGTTTACAGACGCAGATATTAAGTGCCTAGATATTAAAAGTGTATGTCATCGCTGCTCATTATCACACTGCAATACAAGATTACTCATCAAAAAATGAACTTGAAATCACTTTAGTTCATGTGTAGAGGTTGCAGAGCGATATATGACCCAGTAAAAATGGCTTTCAATAATCCTGAAAATATTCACACTCATGTTTTTCCAGTTTCTTCTGTTGAACATAAAAGATATTTTGAAGAACGTTGGTGACCAAAGTGTTTCGGTGGCCATTGAATTAAAGTGTATGGCATTACGCAAATGTGTAACATTGTTATACCAGCCTGTAACAGGGAGAGACTGGAACTGCTGACAACTAGGAGACAATAACCTTGATCTTAAAAGCTTTTGCATACATAAACGGCTATATTACACACTCCATGAGAGGCAATATTTGAAAAATCATAATGGGCACTTTTAAAGAGGGAAATGGGCTACAATTCATATCATCATTTATACAGTTATTTTTAATCTCATTTAGCAACCCTGTTCTAATGAGGGGACATTAAAACCAACTGTTTATCCAAAGCCGAGGCGTTTTATGGTCAGGTTTGAAAGGGCAGAGGAAAGGGAGCACATGTTTGGAGCAAACAAAGGACATTTGTCAGTCCTGCACCTGTAGAGGCGTACGTTTATTAGATGTGACACCGGTGATGCCAGAAATATCTTCAGCTGCTGTCGGTGCTTCTACACCCCTGGGGCAGATCAAACCACATCTTAGTCACTAAAGTCAATTACACTGAATGTGATTAGCCGTGATGTTGAACCTTTACACTCAAATGCTAGATGAAGATGCATGCTCTTGCAAGCAGCTTTTGCACAGCGGCCAAAAGTGACGCCTGGCCCAGGACAATCAAATATTGTTACAAAATTGCTTAGTTCTGCTTGAAGTCCATTGTTTTATTTGCGATAACTCAACCCTAGTGGAAAATAAATATACTGAAATGTATTTTATGCCAAGTATACTACAAATACATTTACATATTTATGTACTTCATATAAACACCCTGCAATTGTACTTCTGCTTCTGGAACAACTCATTTAGTAATTAATGCACTTTAGATATCCAGAAATAGTGCTGAGGTCCAATTCAAGTTATTCTTGGAAAATGGAATTATTGCTTTAGGTACACTATAAATATCTTGCATTTAAAGACTGAAATTATACAGAAATCATACTGTCCCTTCTAATAGTGATAGTAAAACACGTTAAGAATGTATATTCTGCAATAAAGAAGTACTCTAAATAAAGTTTAATTAGAATATTTATATCAGTAAGTCTCAAGCAATATGTTTGTAGAGTACTTAGTATGAAATAAATTTAATTTGGTAAAGGTCTTTATCGGGCAAAGAATGCAACGTAATTCTTGCAAAAACAAGAGCGAACCAATGAAATATTATCAAGTGATTATGCTGTAGTTGATGTGTGCTTTTTCCTGTAAAGGTTATGTATTCATTTTAATTTCTTGCATAGTCAAATAAAACCCGTTTTGTGCTTTTTGTGCCAAATAATTTAAATAAATACCTTAACCAAATTTAGTGTATTGTTCTTCCCTCATATTTAAAGCCTTTTTATATTTTGCTCATTTTTGAATGGTCTAATCAAACTTGTAGGGTCATTATAAATCAATATCATCACTTTTGGCCACTACGGTAGATATTTTTAAGATTCAGCGATATGACGAAGAGTGGTATTTTTTTCTAAATGGCAAAGAATATTTGAGATGTGTACTCAAGATTATGTATTTGTATGTAAAAATATAAACAAGTTATTTACTAACTATTAACTATAAGCCATCATATTTAATTTGATGTACAGTATAGAGGCATGTGGAGTTTATACACATGGACACATTTGCAAAGAGTGAAAGTTTGACAAAATATTTCTTTTTTTTTTCTTCTGAAAGCACAATAGTTTTTCTGTGGAATCTCCAACAAATGCAATAGACACGTCAAAAACAATGTAGCTTCTTGACTTGTAGAACTGTAGCTCAAGCGCGCTTAATGACCGACTGCATATGCACCATGAAAAATCAGTTTCACATTGGACTAAAACAATTACATCGTGAACACCAAATCCGAGGTACTGACATAACTCACAATGAAATGACCCAACTGTTACAATTTGACCTCAAACCCATTGAAACACAAAACACTATATACAGCTACACATCTCTCTTAAATAAAAGTACAGTGTTGTAGTCCAGAGTAACAAAAAATAAACATTTCGTACAGAAGAAAAGACAAGCTTGTTTCCAGAGTCGTTGTATTCGATATATAAATTCACATTGATACAGCAGGAAAGCATTCCTATACTGCAAATACTTTAAAAGGTACACCATGTAACTTTTGGCCTTTTAGTGATTAAAAAACGAAACTAAACTGCATGCACTTTGCAGAAGAACATTGTTTTGGCTGTGCTTTGGCTCTGCGTGACTGTGTGGATGAATATGGTTATCCTTCTGCTCATAAAACAGTCGCTACTCGCCCTAAGAGATATAACCGGTTTAGATGAAGATGATCTCAAGCTGACCAGCAGAAGACGTTACTGTACACGGCACTTCCTTGAAAATTAAACAACAACCGTAATGAAAAGACCTTCACAATAAATGATGCTTCGCAATGAACTATAAATCTCACTCACCTGTCCAACTCTGTGTGGCTTTTACAACATTTCAAATCCCTCAGGGCTTGACCTCTCCAAAAAGCCAAGCCAATGTTGGTTCTTTTCATGTTACGAGCTCTGTCGCATCCTCTTTTTATGCTTAACGTTTGTTTAAACCCGTTCTGACAGCTAACCTCTGTCAATCCCAAACCAGGCACACGCAAAGTAGCCAGAGCAACTTTTCATATATACGCAACACAAAAACCATCCAGTCAGGTGTAAAATATAACACTTATGTATCAGGCTAAGACAAAAACACGTTTGTTAGAAGGATTGATGACACAATTTACAGTTACATAGTGTACCTTTATATTGATTTTTGCATGTGATCTTTAAACAAGAAGTTATTTGATTCTCATTTAGCAGTAATTGATATATAGTTAAGAACATTTTCATTGTAGTTGCTCGTGTGCATTTAGTATCTGTGCGAGTTGTTACTGTGTTCTCGTGACAGCTGCCTGTCATCACACACTCCCCAAACACCAGCCGATTTGAGCCGAGAGGGTCTTGTTGTCCTCACATTTGTTCCCTCTAAATATGTGGGAGATATGCACTACATTTTGTTTCAGAAAACATCAAAGTATTTTTCTTCAGTCATAACAGCAAAATGGGTTGCTGTGATTTTATTAACGTTTTACACCTCTATGTATATTTATATATTATTACCAGTTCAAAATATTAGGCATTGAATGTTTATGAAAGAAATATCTTTATGGTCATCAAGACTGCATTTGCAAGATAAAAAATACAATAAAAACTGTAAAATTGTGAAATATTGTTACAATTTAAAATAACTTTTTTCTATTTCAAAATATATTTTAAAATGATATTTATTCCTTTGATCCAAAGCTGAATTTTCAGCATCATTACTCCAGTCTTCAGTGTCATGTGAGATTCACATTTCAACATTTGACAAACATGTGAAATTCACATCGATAAATAGAAAATCTAATAGAACAGCATTTAATTGAAATAGAAATCCATTGTAACAATGTAAAAGACTTTACTGTCATTTTTTGATTAATTTAATGCTTCCATGCTATGTGTGTGTGTATACACACATACAGCGGTGTGAAAAAGAGTTTGCCCCCTTCCTGATTTAATATTTGTTTTGCATGTTTGTCACACAAAAAAATTCAAATCATCAAACTAATTTAAATATTAGTCAAAGATAACACAAGTAAACACAAAATGCCGATTTTAAATGAAGGTTGTTATTAAGGGAAAACAAAATCCAAACCTAAATTGCCCTGTGTGAAAAAGTGCTTGCCTCCTAAAACTAGTAACTGGTTGGGCCTCCCTTAGCAGCAACAACTGCAAGCATCTGCGACAACTTGCAATGAGTCTTTTACAGCTGTGTTGGAAATTTGGCCCGCTCATCTTTGCAAAATTGTTGTAATTCAGCCGCACTGGAAGATTTTCAAGCATTAACTGCCTTTTTAAGGTCATGCCACAGCATCTGAGTAGGATTCAGGTCAGGACTTTGGCTAGGCCACTCCAAAGCCTTAATGTTCTTTTTGCTCAGCAGTTTTCATCTTGGAACTCTCCCATGCAGCCATTTTTTCCCAGTCTCTTTCTTATGTCAGAGTCATGAAACACTGACCTTAACTGAGGCAAGCGAGGACTGTGGTTCTTTGGGTGTTGTTCTGGGGTCTTTTGTGACCTCTTGGATGAGTCGTCACTGCGCTCTTGGGGTACTTCCCACTTCTGGGAAGGTTCACCACTGTTCCATGTTTTCACCATTTGTGGATAATTTCTTTCACTGTGGTTCACTGGAGTCCCAAAGCTTTAGAAAAGGATTTATGACCATTTCCAGACTGATAGATTTCAATTACTTTCTCTCTCATTTGTTCCTGAATTTCTTTGTATCTCAGCATGAAGTCTAGCTTTTGAAGATCGTTTGGTCTATTTCACTTTGTCAGGCAGATCCTATTTAAGTGACTTCTTGATTGAGATCAGATGTGTTAGTGATCCGCCCTGGGTGTGGTGGTTTGGATTTAGCTTTCCCTTAATAATAATAACCTTCATTTAAAAACACTGCAATTTTTGTTTACTTGTGTTACCTTTGACTAATATTTAAATCAGTTTGATGATCTGAAACATTTAAGTGACAAGCATGCATAAAAATAAGAAATCAGGAATGGGGCAGTCTCTTTTTCGCATCTCTGTACGTGTAGAGTATGTATATAGATAATCAATTTGAGCTAAGTTTAATATTTTATTTACTTGAATAGCTTGATTTATTTTTGTATTTTGACGTTTCTTATTTTTACCCTAATTCAGTCAGCCCCACACGTAATTTATGGTCAAATAAAGGCAAGTGAAGAAAGGTGGATTATTGATCACTAGTTGAAAACGTGAAGTGAATTTGGTGCATTCATGAGCAGTGGATTTTGGTTGCAGAGAGGAAATGCACTTACTGACGAAGTAGCACTCCAAAACAGCGATAAATACAGTCTGCCCTCTGAGGCAAGGGAGCTTTTTAAATATATTTTTGTTTTGTTTTTGTTTACAGAATACATTTTTATTCATGTCTATGCACAGGCTTATAAATTCGCTTTCAACCAGTCCTAAAATTGTCCATGTTGTTCATCTTTTTTTCCTCCACACCCCCTTTCGCAGCAAAGACGAGGCAGAAAAGCTCAGCTGCAAAAACAATAAAGCAGTCAGGAGTCTCGCAAGACAAATAAAAAGCTATTTTCAAATGCAAAATGACCGTTGCACAGATCCTTGTAAGCTCCTTTGACGTTTTACCACCATCAGAAACAGGATCGAGGCACAGAGACAGATGAGTGTAGGCTGTCCTCTGGAGGATCGTTTCCAGCTAGCTATAGAGAAACACTCAGTGTCCCACAAATCATTTTTTGCAAAGGAACTTTTTTCTTTCTGACCATAGGCCTGAAAGGACGTGAGGGGAGCCTGAATCTAGCAGCTTTAAAACGACATATTTTAAGAAATGCGGCTCGTGTCTGTATTTCTTCGCTGCCTTTGCCTTTCAAAGGTAGCAGGAGCAAAGCTGTAGAGAATATAAACAAAGCCTTGAGTAAAATTTCAACAGATTCTATGGTGCCAACACACTGGCTTTGAATGTTCTGTTGTCAGCTCTTAAGTGCTGTCTGAGATGCGGGAACATTCAGTCAATGTTGCTTTGCTGTAAAGAGTCTCCAGTCTCCAGTTTGGGTGAATCACTTCTTTGCATGCATACTTTCATGCATATGTCTCACCCGTCTTGAGGGCCACTAGCTCTGACTCTTCTGCTTGTTTACCATTCAAGTGTTCACTGTTGCAGTCATGATGGTACATGAAAGCTGGCACTTCAGTGATGGAGGTGGCGGTGTAGGAGGTGGATCTCATGGAGCAGTGCTCGCGTCGTCGCTGTCCCCACTGGGCTTTGTATTGCATCCACTGCCTCTTCAGAGCGCCCTGGACCTGCAGTGAAACATGGAAGAATCAGAGAAAAAAAGACTACGTTTGCATAGACACCTTTTTTTTCAATCGGAATGAATTCGTGAATCTGAACGTAGTTTACACGAACGATGTGAAAGTCATCGGGTTGATGAGCGTGTTCATGCGTCACAAGCATTGATTTTTTGACGTGTGCATATTGCACAAACATTGCTTCTTTTCTTTACATTTATGCATTTTTATCCAAAGCGACTTGCATTGCATTCAAGATGCACATTGACATTCTAATCAGTTCTTGCTTTCCCTGGGAATCGAATCCATGACCTTGGCATTGCAAGCGCCTCTCTCTTCTGTTTGAGCTGCAGGAAAGCCATTTGATTTCTTGTAGAACAAGCAATATCTTTGATTTCAGGGCCTAATTAGGAGACGATGGGCAAATCACCCGTTGTGCTGTGCTGCCTATGTTTATTAAGCAGTAAAAACTGTGGTTGTCTGATTACAATCAGATTATTAGGGTCCATGTAAACGCATCTACTGTCACTTTATGTAATGCGTTCTTGCTGAATAAAAGTATTCATTAAAAAACATCTTACTGATCCCAAATGCAGTGCAGTTTAATGGTAAGGTGTACGTCATATACTTCTGGCTATTCTACAGAATCACCCAGTGATTTATTTTTAATGTGGAATGTAATTGGACAAAGCTGTAGACATTTTTTCATCTCATCGGTCACAACATTCTTTGAGCTTTGGAGTTTTATTATAACCATCTTTGAAGATGAACTTGAGTCAAACAGTCTTTAAACAACTATCCAATTATTGAACAATAAATTGCTGTTTAATTTGATGTTTATCAGTTTCAGGTAGCAGGTTTCAGTTTAAAATCCCAGAGCCTTATGATTGTCAGGACGTTGAGAAAATTGGGATTCAACAAGTTTGTGCATCACAGTAACTTTAAAGT